>OOFH01075781.1:4001-26386 GCA_900323355.1 Merlangius merlangus | reverse complement strand
CGGAGAAGAAGGAGGGCAAACAATGCAGTGGCAACATGAAAGCAGCGGAAATTGACCAAAGGACACACACACACACACACACACACACACACACACACACACACACACACACACACACACACACACACACACACACACACACACACACACAGCCACAGCCACAAACACACACCTATGGTTCACTGTCTCAGTGTGAAAACTATTGTCTCTACTGCAACAAAAAAAACGATCATATTAAATTTTACCTCGCCCCAAAACACTGCTCTTTGAAGAAAAGCAAATGACGTTATGCTATGCTAATATCAAAGCACAGGAACACAGAGGTCATTGTCTACCTCAGAAGATATGTGTATTATAAAAATACACAGTGACAATTAAAGTAGCATTGGATTTCATATATTATTAAAAAGATGTGAATCACCAAGAGTCAGGTTACAGTTCCGTAATATAATACACCTATGACTACATGAATAGCAGTAAACCGTCAAAGCAGCAAAAAAAAACTAAGCGACAGACAACCGAGCAACTTAGTGATAGTTGCTAGTCGATAGTGCCCACTAGCCCATATGAATTTATTTTAAAAAAACTAAAAAAAAATGCAAAGGGCGTGTACATGAGTAGTTTTGTGTCATTGAATAATTTATATACATATAATATATATATAGCTCACTAGAAAATGCACGCTGGGCCGCGCTCAAACACACGCGCGCACACGCACACGCACACACACACACACACACACACACACACACACACATTATACAATTATGTAGTATTCTATAGATACTCAAGCTATAATTGTATGAACCGGTCAACACCAGTTTGAGGATACGTTTGATATTTTCAATAAAAACGCTACCATTAGACAACCCTGGTGGGTAAGTGAATAAATAAATAAATAGATGAATAAATAATCATCGTGAAACTAGATTTGATTCCTATGTTCTGGTCTTGGTCGCACTCTTGGCCACTATAAAGGTCTGCATAACTCCCGCAAAGTAGCCTATGCGAGTCATTCATGGCCTTCGCTCATAACGTGCCAGTTGTTGGAATAACTAACCTGCGATATTGGTAATTACGCATTATCTCCTCACAGCTGAAAATGAATGCAATGTGCATGCGTTAAGGGGGGAGGGATTAGCCAGCAAGTAGGGCAAGCGGCTGGAGCTCAGAACTGCAATTCCACCCTGCTTGCAGCCTACTTCCCTCCACTCATCAGCTCAGCGCTGCGTTAAGAAGAGGGCCACAACACTTTTTTGTGTGTCGGGTCATTTCTCCTACAAGGATAGCTGCAACAGCAGGAGGAAAACATGGTCAAATTCATGCGACAGCACCGTGAGCTCAAATCCGAAGAGACTCTGTCGGAGGAGTCGGATGCGTCTGTGGACCAGCAGGACTTCACAGAGATGACCGAGTATGCCTTTAACGACGTTTTGTATTCCAAATGTTCCGCAATGGACAAAATCGACACTTTTATGAAAAACGTGCAAGTGTTGCTCGATGCCGCGCACTACATTGAGAATATAGAGAAGAATAACGGAAGTAAGTAAACATTTTGCATTGTGGATTATAATAATGAGGCGAGCAGACAACAATGGGAGCGAAGGCGACAAAAGAGACGCAAGGGTAGATTCATTGACCTGATAGACTATCGTTTATAATAGCAGCCTACTCTCGCATCGATTGCCTAAAAGCCTATGCGATTTGAAGGTAAAAGTCATGGCGATATAATGTCGAAGTCCAGACTGTTTGTATATCGATTGCTCGGCTACATAAAATGGAATAAAACAACATGTTTAACTGAAGGGAAATAATACACTGACATGGACAGTGATGTCATGTCCCTATTTATAAAGTGGACCTTCACTTTCGTAAACCTGCCATTAGCGTGATTCTCTTATTTTGGCCTGTGCATCTGCACAATGCATATTGTGGCTTACTATTCATGATGGCTCATTTTAGACCATGATCTCTAATGTGGAGTTAATGGCTTAGGCTTCAATAGAAGGTTGAAGGAAATACGCCAATGTGCATACACACAACCTTTCATTGGTGAACACGTATAATGACAAAGTTAGCATAGACATAAGACTTGTTCAGTGCAAAGCTTCAGTTCGCAGCTCAACACACGTCACTTCAGAGTCAACTGCGCTTCCTTGTATCTGTTGTTCACATGGTTTCCACATGGAACCAATCCCGACGATCTCATTGGACAGGAATGATGTAGCCAGGGTTTGACAGCCAATCGCAGCCGACCGCACGCATTCTCCGTTGCATGTTACTGGGTTGGTCCGCTAAAATGATCGATGGGACTTGTAGGCTTTTAGTAAGCATTTATGATAGAAACATGGAGTGAATTATTGAGTTAAGCTTTTAAGCAGGCTTCAGTTTTTTATCGTAATTATTTGAGAATTATATTTTTAGTGCATATAGGACTTACCGAAAAACCTAGTTGAGGCCTACTGAGAGAGTTCAACACACTTCCCAATGACTTTCTCTTTTGACATTCATTACTATTAAAAATATTGCTATTCTAAATATACAGCAGGAACATTTAATGAAGAGCAGTCAACTCATTTGTTGCATTTGGCTGCATGATAACACATTTTAAATGAATGTATTAAAGTGGATCTTTTTTTATATTTATATTTCCCCCACCAGAATGTGAACATGGATATGCATCATCATACCCTGAAACGGAGATCTCACTGCATCAGAAACAACGGAAATTTAAGAACAAGAAAATGGACCATATTCACAATAGGTATGTTAAGCCCTGTTAAATGTATTTCTTACTTTCTAACAAGCAATTTGGTATATATTGTTAATAAATATGCATAATTACATTGATTAGTTGTATGGTTCATCATTCATAATCTCTCCCCCCCCCCCCCCAACAGATCAGCACATAACGAACTGGAGAAGAACCGGTGAGTTCATATAATGAGGTTTATATGTCAATAATAACTTTACCTGTAGCTTCCATCAGTTATACAGTATGTTGGCGAATATTTTATATAGTATCACCACGTGTATAAGTATTATTTCCCACCCATGCTAACACTGTGTAGTAAACCCAGGTATTGTAAGGTGCATTTGGCTAAAATATTCTAATGACAAGCATAAAATGGTATACAGGTAGTATAGCATAGTAGTAGTATTGTATGGCATGGCATAGCAGCATAGTAGTATATTAGGCTTATAGTTTTGTGTAGCAGGGGTATAGAATGGCATTGCATTGCATTATATCATATTATAGTATAGTATGGCTTAGCCTGGTGTGACATAATAGGCTCACAATACAGTGACCACCATGATTTATTTTACCTCATTGTGCCTATTTAATCAGTATTTGAGAACACATTATACGCCTCATCAATGTTTCAATAGATATGTAGAAAGGCCAACGAGACAGAGAGAGAGGCGGGACTTTGTTACTGTAGAGCCACTGTTCCTGGGCTACAGCTCAGTGCAGCCAATCAGAACACGCTGTTTCAAGGCAACAGTGCTCCTTACTGTTGATCCAATGGCTTCATGGTTCTGTTCATTTTAGCCAATAGGCTACTGCGCCAAGTGTTTTTAGCAAGTAAAAAGACAGCAAAAACCAATGTTTATTGGAATGTATAGTGCGGAACAAGAAGAGATGAAGGATGACCATTCTTTCTATCTGATCGTTGTTTGTAGTGCAAAATGGCAGCCAGTGCAAGAAGGGTGGACATTTTGATCTACATTCTATTTCATTATTTACGAGCAAGGGATACTTTGTGTTTTGGACAAAAAAGACAAAAACACACAAGTAGCAAAACAACACACACCGTAGTATTAAAAATGCGTAAAAGCTAGACAAATATCACAGTAGATACCAGCTTCTGTTGCAGAATAAAACGACGAGCTCGGAAATGAGCCACCAAAAATGTAACCGCAAGAGGAACAATACATTGCAACTCCCCATGTTTGCAGTCAACACCAGCTGACCTTCCGTCTTGCTATGCCTCTGTACCAGACGAGCACATCTTCGCCTGTGTCTGGAGAGGTTGAAGTCCCTCATACCCCTGGGGCCGGACTGCAGTCGGCACACTACGCTAGGTCTGCTCAAAAAGGCCAAGTCACATATTAAGGTAAAACCACACTGGGTTACGCACTTGTTAATATTGGAGTTATGTTGCATATGCTTGTGTCAAAAAGGAGCAGGTGGAGAGCTAGGGCATTTTGTTTTAGGAAGCATACTAGTTTAGGACCCATGTCACCATGTCAGTACAAGTAGAGCTAATGAACCTCCTACTTCTCGCTGAAACCTTGACCATGGACTCACATTGGTAGTTAGACTGAGAAGATTCAATGGCACTTTAATCATCCCAAGTGAGTAATAACCCCATGTCTTCTTGGAGACGTTATCAATTATAGTTATAACAAAAGGATACCATTTTTACTTAGCTTATTCTCCATCAGTTCAGTTTAAACATGTAAATGGACAGCTATTAAGCCTGGACTATATATGCAGATTTTTGGGAAAGACTCTTTCCCAAAAATTTAAATCTAAATTAGAGTAACTTTAAAAAAAAAAAATACTGCAAGACCACCTTTAAATTAATCAGGACTGCTATCACACTATAAAGTGAAAGTGCTAGCGTGAATACAACACATTTTGACCATTCGGTTGCCATGGCAAACATAATGACAAGGCAGGAAGATACAGCAAGGGGCTTTTTGTGGTTTCACATATAATAAATAGAAGTAAGGAAACCATCTATTGAGTTATAATAATCTTGAGGAACAATCCGTGTGGAAACCAGGTTTAGTTATATTGTTAAGTTGGAAAAATGTTCCAAGAAAGACCAGGAGGCCATTTTAATCCCTCGGTCTGCAGTTGAAAACCAACCTTAAAAAACCTGGGCGCAGAACCAGTCATCTAAACAGTGTGCTAAAAACACAATGGTGGGAAAAAGTGCTCTGTGCTTGCCTGCTAGTCAACATGTCGTGCAACCATTCCTTGTGCACTGAGAAGACATTGTGCTCGTGGAAAACTTAGCAATGAGTAATACTTTAACAGCCAATATTGTGTTGCGGAGAGGAATTCTTGTGCCAATGAGATTTATTCACAGCAAGTTTTGTTTTGGGCCTTGTTTTAGCCTAGCGGTTTACAAAACATGCCATTAAATCATAAACTACAGCAATGTAATGGCATTCAAATTAATTTTTGATACATGTCATCAAGTAGCAGTTAGGGGTCAGGGCATTCTGCCCAAGGATGCCTGCAGGTTATACTGTTGACAATGAGGGTTGAACCAAGACTCTTTCGGCTAGGAGCCACCCTAACACTCTCCTTCTTTCTTTTCTCCGTCTCCTACATCTCACTCTCCATCCCCTCCGCACGTCCCCCTCTCTCCTGTCCAGAAACTGGAGGAGGCCGACAGGCGAAGCCAGCACCAGCTGGAGAACCTGGAGAGGGAGCAGAGGCACCTCCAGAGGCAGCTGTCCAACCTCAGTTCATCAGGGGACCGGGTGTCCATGGACACTCTGAGCTCCATGTTGGACTCCTCCGACCGCTCCGAGGACTCTGATCGAGGTGAGTCCATCACACTGACCACTTTCTATCTATTGTCATCAAGGTGTGCGAGAGAGACGAGTGAGCGAGGCAAGTGAGTGAGTGACAGAGGGAGAGAGAGAGAGGGAGGGAGGGAGGGAGAGAGAAAGAGACGGGGCTCGATAGTTTTGAGACCAGTGAAAAGGCTCTGGGTTTGAACCCCAATGTACGTAGCCTAACGTGGGCAAGATGCCCTAACCTAGCCTGGCTATTGCCAGACCAAGCTCAATCGTAGATTGCACGTTAGTCTGGGGAGGCTGCTGTCTTTTTCTTCAGCACAAGAGGCGTGATCAATGGGCCTAGTTCAAATGACTCTGTACTCAATTGGCTGCTTGGTGATTGGGTCCCGCAAAAACTTATCGAAACTAGAAAGAAATGTATTACTCTCTCTATTACTCTCCAGACGCTTCTGCAGGGCGAACTCAAATTGTCGGCAGAATGGGCAGGGCTACCCAGTCTAGCACTAACCCCCTAGCTGCTCCTTACTGACCTGTATCTTGTCCTATGTCACACAGAGGACATCGAAGTAGACGTGGAAAGCACAGAGTTCTCCCAGGGCGAGATGGACAGCATCAGCCTCAACGGGGGCAGTGACCTGGATGACCAAAGCAGCAGGCAGAGCCTGGCCAGCGACGAAGGATACTCCACCTGTAGTCTAAAACTTGCCTTCTCGGCTTAAAGGAAAAAACACACATGTCCATCAATTCCTCTCCAGCCGCTGCTGTCTCATAGAGCTTTCACACGTCTCACACAGTACATATACTCCTTCCCGAGGAGTAACCAGCCTGAAACCTTCTATCTCTTCACTGAAATAACTATCTTCATGAGAGTTCGGTTTTTCTGTCGAGAGTTCCCGATGAGTTCGATCCACTTAAATTCTATCGACTATTTGTTTCCTAATTTCCTCAAGTCCTGATCAAAGCCATTTACTACAACGAAGACTCAAGTCAACGTAATCATACATAAAGTCTATTTTAATATAACCCCCCCCAAAAAAACGAATCTTCTGAGTTTCTAGGAAGTACCCTACGTCTTATTCGTTCCACTTGCGCGAACCAATCCTGACGCAAAGCCACGAAGTACATGCCCTTTATCAAATCCTTGCAGTAGTAAACCAGTACACTGTAACGTAATCCTATGTACTTACTTAAATACCAGCGTCCAACAACCAGCTAGATGCTCACCAGGGGTCTCATTTATAACCGTTGCGTACGCACAGAACGGGGCTGAAACTTGCATACGTGACTTTCCACGCCAAGGTTGCGGTGAGAATGTGCGCAGCCCTAAGCAAACTCTGACCCATGCGTACGCATGGTTCGGAGGAAAAGGAGAATTGGCGACACAGACGGTGTGGTGGTGAACTGAAGTCAGACTGAAGAAATGTAGAGTGAGAAGAACGATTATGTTTTATCATCGCCCTTCATAAGTTTAATTTCAACCCGTTTCATGTGTTAAATCTATGTTATCAGAATAATTTAAGTCAACTGCGTTATAACTCCAGAAACATCTCCTTTGAATCTAAATGAAAACTCAAAATCAAAATTCTCTATTTAATCCCGTCACTCCATACTGTCCACTGACGGCGCGACTGCATGGAATAAAGCATCTATCCAACATGTGTCAATAACATAATATTTTTATGCGACACTGTAAACACATAATCAAATGTCAATTAAATCCCAAGTGTGGAAAACCAAGCCACATACTCATCACAATCGTTATATTGTCCGTTCCTCTTGATGCTTTTCATGACAAATCAGGCATTAAAAAGAGGTTATGTTCAAGAACATTTTACGTGGGTGATTACAAACTGATTATCCAAGGTGTTCTCGGTCAGTCTTATTACCGTAACCCTATAAATACAGTGGTGAGCCCCGTGCGTAATGCTGCACCATGGCACTGCTGGCCCTGGGAGGGAGAGGGTCTTCAGGGACCATAACGATTTATTGGTACATAAAAATATGTACCTTTATGTCACACCACTTCTTTTTTAATTCTGGGACTGTGCACTCTGTGCCACAGACCGAGTTCACTGCTGCAGCAACATGTTGCCAATCACTCTGCTTTTTGTCGTCAGTGATCCCAATCCCGTGACCGCCAAACAAAACTACTTTTCGGGCCTCCACCTCACCCACAAGTGTCTTCACTTCAACCTCCGTGAAATTTTGTTTTTCTCAGTCCTTCTGCCATTGTTTACGACAAGACATAATACTTGCATCTGAGTCTGTTTTATATGCAGTTCGCATTCATGAGGTCGTTGGTTAAAAAGGGGCGTGTACAGGGCGGAACGTGAAGCTGATTCAGCTGCGCACACTTATAGGCACTCTGATTTATAAAGCAAAGATTGCTTAGAGGTGTGCGTACGCAGAGTTTTATAAGTCTGAATATTTTTTGGCGCACGCAAAACTTGGCTTTTGGGCGTACATTTACTTTTAGTAACGATCCTATGCAGTTTTATAAATGAGACCCCAGATATTTAAAAAAACAAACAATCTAGTTTGCTTTGTAATAGTACGGTCCAACCCAAGACACTATACCCAAACAGCACTTCTTGTCGTTCACTAAGTCAACGGGAAGGGATACAAAATCTGCATTCCAACAGAATTGACATTTCTAGAGACATCTGCCTTGAGATCTAACACCACCTGAGGGTTTGGGGGCCAAGGGCCCCCCTCCTTCTGTGGGACGATTTGGGGGGGAGGGGTTCAAACAGGTAGCTGACATGTGATTTAATTTATTTTGCAAATAGTTGTGTAGTATTTATTTTTGCTATATTTAATTTGTTATTTAGCCAATACTTGGGACACACTTGAATTGGAAGGACAAAAGCACCCTGTGATTTTAATTTATTGGTCATTATGTGCTTAATATTACAGGACAAAATATGGCCACCATTCCACTACGTATGTAGTGCTACAAGGCAGCCTCAATTTGTTTAAAAACACACAATGGTCTTTTGTCTAAATTATGATTTACATCTCATGCCAATTTGTACAAGACATGAAACCATTATATAAAACAGTAATAAGCTACTTTGCCTTGTCAAAGCACAAGAGTCGAGCAATAAGTTGTCCAAATTTGTACGGTTGGCTGTGTTTGGCACACCACCTGCCCTAACCCAAAATTTAATTCAATGTTTTTTGTATTTGCTACAATGGTACCAGAACATAATCACTGGTAGAGAAAAAAAATTGATTGTAATGAACAAAAGCTATGGTGCATGTGTTTTGAATGTAATCTTTTCATGTACGTTTTATGCTATGATTTTACAAGTCTTCAAAGATGTCTGGAGCATGAACATTAGAGAAAAAAAAAACATTGAATTGTATGTTCAGTCGCATCTTTTTCTATTGTAGCCGAAACGTATTATTAGGTTGGAATATTCCTTTCGACACTACCCATGAATTAAAAATATATATACACACACACACCACACACACACACACAAATGCACTGGTAACCTCCTCTACCCAAAGAAAACCAAATACATTTGAGTATACCACCAACTATCTACACACTATTGTGAAACGAGTCTGATGTAGATCACCAACACCAAATGTGTCTTAACATGGCTAATTGACTTAATTGCACAAATTTCCTTGCTATCAAGTCTTTTTCCCACATTCTGTTATTTGGGGGAAAATTGTAAAATGCACTATGAAGAAGACGTGACCGTCGAAAGCACACCAAGGATGTTCCTGTGTGCTACAAATCAGCCAATCGGAGGCGGCTTCTGCACAACATACTGCTGGTTCCCTTCCCTGCTTGTATGCTATGGTTCCTAACAGCTGTCCCTGGAATCGTAATAAAACTATCACACTCGCAACGCTGGTCAGAAGTGGTATGTTTGTTGGGTGTGGGGGTTACCATGAATGGTTTACTATATTGTCTGGGAATCCAAAATGGGTTATTGCTTTGATCCAAATTATTTTTCTTCCGCTGATGGGTTTACTTGCCATTTCTGCATAATATTAACCATTAAATCAGTCAAAGCAAGGGTTTCACTCACTCAACCAACTTCTGAAATGCCTGATGAGAAGTGTAACCTGGCCTGTTTTAAGTTTACCCATGAGCAGAAACAGATTGAAGAGAATAAATATTTTGCAAGGAAAACAATTGTCTTTTAATAATGGATGTACAAAAAAATAACAAGTCTGGTTTTGTTAAAATTCTGCATCGTAAAGCAGGCCTCACAAAACGACAAAGTCATGGCATGTCCAACTGACAAACATCGACTTCTTAATACAGGCAGCAACCAATTAAATAAGTTACACAATCCCAGCCACATGTATGGTTTTCTGTGGTCTCCACATACATACACAACTGGTGAATATGGTGAAAATCAGGGATCTATTATTTCCTTTACAAAAAATGTCCGAGATTTAAAACTTTTTTTCCCCTCTCTGTCTATATAATATAAAAAAGTACTTCAGTAAATCAAGCAATGGTGTACAGCAATGTATTCTCCAAGACTCAAGGAACGTAAATCATGACCACATGGAAACATCGACCCAGCCAGTATACAGTTGGATGAACATTATTTACACAACACGACGGGTCACTGGGGCATTAAATGTCTGACGTTGAATTTCGATGTGTCGTTGTACACAGTCATCGGTTTGTCTGCGATACCACACGTTCCCACTCCTACCTTGCCGTCAACACTTTCTGGAGATGCAAATATACTCCTTTTAACCTATGACGCACAAAAAAAAAGGAGACTTCATTAGTCAATATCATCCTGGGACTTTCACTCATATCGTTAAATTAATAGAATTATTATATTGCAAGAAATATGAAAAGGCTTTCTTTCAGAGAACCAATCGATAAATGCTTCATAGATGTTGACATCACTACTAGCAAGCACAGGACAGGACTCGACAATAGTGTAAACTGAAACGTTCAACTTTGCTCCCAAAACACAAAAGGTATGACATTGCATTGATTGTGTAAATAGTGTAGCACAGCAATAGCGTCTAGTGGGACTACCCGCCAAACAACAACAATCTGACCAATTGAAAGATAACTTTGATAAAGTAATCTCTTTGCACAAAACACAAAAAATAGATCGAATCAGTCCATTCTTATGGGAATCACTGCAACCAAAGCTAAATCGCAACAACTGAACAGGTTTGTAATTGTACTGGTGGTGTTTAAAACAAAAATAACAAGTGCCTACTTGGGCTCTTTCATCTATTCTCACAAAATATATTTGAAAAGTTTGAAATATGTAAATGGTGTTGCACCACAGTAGTGGAAAAGTCCTTAGAATTTAGACAACAATGCGACTGTTCAAATTGAGAGTACTCTTTACGGTTTATTCAACCATATTCAGCATTTGATACATTCAACCAGTCAGTGCACGTACGCATACACCCACACAAAAACCTACCTGTCCCTTTTTGTTCTTGGAGTAAGCTTTGTTATTGAACTGCTGCCACTTCGACTTCTGGTCCTCCCTTTCCTGCTCCAACTCCTTCATCCTCAGGACCTTCTTCTGGGCTTTCTTCTTCTTATACTCCCTCTGTTCTGCTATCTGCTCCTTCCTGGAATCAAGAGTGACAACAGCAACTATGTTCGTAAGGTGTGAAACATCCACCATCATCTTCACCATCGTCATCATCATGTGACAATTTTTTTAAAACACAACGTTGAGTTTTGTGATCAGGGTAAGCATGTATTGTGGTCAATGTTCACTGGCTGGTAGATTTGACTATTCGGCAAGTAAAAATATTGAGCGTTACATACTAAAACAATTGCTTTCGGCTGCAGAATTTTTCCATCTGGCAGTTAAAAATAAACAACCAAAATTATCTTTTTTGAATATGTGCATGTAGCACCATATTTTGCAGGACTACAGCAGACTGCAGTTTTAGATTAAACCCAAAATTAGTGTAAACATCATCTACTTTTGCAACATTGCTCAGGTACAGTACAATAAATGGAGTTGGCGTCTAACCAGAATTTAAGAACACTTCAGAAGATACATTAATTTTTACAAACTACAACAAATCTAGAAACACATCCATTAGACAACGACAAAGAGTGGGGTAGATTCTCCATAACGGTTGTGATGGGCAACTGAAAGGTTCTGGGTTCAGGCCCTGCCTGTGCCCCGTCTACCTGCTCCTTAAAAACCTGTATCTAAAATACACTGTGTGCATCACTTAGAATGAAAGCCCCAGCTAAAAGGACTGAATGGTACATGGAACCACTGATGCAAAGTGCTCAGCCTACCAGCGAGCCCCACTATGACAACAGCTGCAGGTAAGTTGAGGTGTAGGTGGGACGGAGCCGATGAACCCTACCTTGACTTGGGCTTGCCGTCTTCATCGCGGAGCTTGCCCTCCTCCAGGGGCTTGAGGTGCTGCAGGGGGATGACCTCTGCGTTGCCGTAGCTGATGAAGGTGATGGCCGCCGTGCCGTTCTCCTCGTCTATCTCCTCGATCTCTGCGTCGTACACCCTGTCAAAGAATCACGTCTGTAAGCAGGTGAGTAGGAGTTGACTACCAGGCCCCACGTGACCCAACTATCCACTACGGTAACATGGTAAAAATATAGCAAATTATGATAACATAAGTTGGTCGTAGCATATATTTCCCAATTGTTTATTTAGATCTGAGTTTATGTATTTGTTAAGCCCTTTTGCAGTTTCTGACACTGAATTACATCTTAATTAAAATATTTGATGCCATATACTTTTAAGTACGCAATATGTGCTTACTGATCTATTAAGACATCTGATTTACTATAAAATAAATGCAATATGTGGCTGTGTGTGAAAATGTAAGCCCACTCAGTGACCATGAATCATAATTAATGCATCACTGAGAATAATCAATGTGACTGACAATAAATGATTCATTGCCCACCAGCCCCCCCGTTAATATTCCCATAGCGTTCAAGTGTTAAGGTGAACACCTAGAACTAGTCAGATGAGTCCCACACAGGCTACAGTGAGAAGAGAGCAGCTGACACTCACTGTCCGTCCTGGCTCCAAACAGCCATACAGCCATCGCCAACCTTCCAGTTGTGTTTCAGTGGAGCTGCGTCGGAGCTGTTGGTACTGGACGTGCTGTCAACCGGCTGAGCTGCAAGCAAGTCCTTAGTCAACTCAATGACTTCCTAGAAATATAAAAGGAATGAAGTCCAGAAGTTACAATATGATATTATAAATATAGAACGAAATGTTATGTGAATGCAACAGGTTTGTTTGTTTTTGTGACACACAAATACAACACATTTATAATAAGTGCCTTAATAATCCAGTAGATCGTATTATGATTAATTTGAGCCTACTACAAGCACCTGTAAGTCTTTCTGTAGTTTGAGCAGATCTTCATTGTCCTCGTCGGTAGACAAGGCAGCTTCCACCTGCTGTAGCTGGGCCTTGTAACTGCTCAGCTGTTTCACTAGGTCGTCTGACATCTAAACAGAGGGAAACATACAAAACAGTTGAGAACACACTATGGACTGATGGCTAAAATCACAAAGGCTAGTACTGGGCTAACACCGGGTTAGCATCTATGAATTCCGTGAATAAAGCAGTAAGTTAGTGCGTGTCAAATTGGTATATGGATTTGACGTTTTTATGAAATTAAAATAACTACTGGGTACATAAACTAATTTCGAATTGATTGGTATTTCTGGGTAGTATTAGAGAGGCCGGCAGTATGGTAAAGGCCTAAGTTAGCATATGTTAGCTACTGCTACTGCTAATGTCCCATTAAAGCGATGACATAACCGTCGAAAACATACAAATCGAGGCAATTGACTTACCTTTGAATTATTGTTGTTCTACGTTGTGAAAATAGTGAGCATCAAGATCTATATTGCCTTATTTCCGAAACCGATTGACTCGGGAACAAACAACAACTCGGCCTGCTTATCAACCGACAGTCCGACACAGCTTTTCAGGTAATGTGCAGCTGAACCATCGCGAGATTTTGGTGGTCTTCGAGGAGGAAATCGTAGGTTGGATCAGTTTATGGTTGAGAGACACTAGGGGGAGTTACTAACTCTGTGCTCAAATGGCCTACAATAAAGAAAAATAGGCAAGCTATAATTTAATTTATGAATTGTGCCCTGTGTGTTAACCAGATACACATGGTGGCATTACAAATATATCCATTCCATCAGTTCAGTTAGGCTATTATTTCATTATTGTATGGTTGCTATGATTATTTATTTGTCAGGAAATGTATAGAAAGCGCATTAGAATCAATTAGAAATGTATCATGGGAAATGGAAGGCAACACACAAAAAACTGACACAGCAGAACACCCATCTGATTTATTGTGGGTCTCCATTATCCCTTTTCCTGCAATTAGGGTTTTTGTAACATGGCATGTTTAATACAGCGGAGCTTGGCTCTTAAAACATGATTTACATTAATCACCAAGAATCCCAAAGCAGGCTATATAGGCCTAACTCTATTATTGTACCACAATTAATAATGCATGCCCAAAAACCGGAGCTAATTTCAACATGTCAGCTTTTATATATGTGACCCCATAAACCTATACTTTATGAGCCATATGGCAGATGCTCCTATAGCTCTTACAAATCCTGCTTTTAGCTTTCTCTATCTCCTCTAATCACCCCTATTGTAAACAATTTGAAACCTTAACTGGTGCTCCCTACAAAATGTCCTAACAATTCTAATTAAGGCATGTGTTGGGGTTTGTGTGTGGATGATGGCTGGTTTAAGCAGCCTCACCTGCCCAGTCTGATTGGACTCTAGGGCTGGGTGAGGCTGCACCACTGTTGCTCATTGAGCAATCAGTGTTGATAGGTTAAACCAGCCATCTCCACACACAAACTCAAATGGCAGTCGGCAACGGTGGGCATGTTTATTAAATCGTTACAACAAACCGGATTCAACATCACTACCCTGTCCTTTAATTATTAGAGGAGCCCAGAAAAGCCACCGAGGTCGAGAGTGGCAGCCACGCAGCCACCATGTAGCAGGGACCTTTTTGCTGCATTAAAGATAGATTTGAAAATAAAAATGTCAGTGCATTTGATTAAATTATTGCTGAGATTGACATGGGTGTTAGGATGCAATGAACACACAAACAACCCACCGAACAAATCGTTTTCCTCGAAGGCATCTAAAAATAGCATCGTTATGCATATGATGTTGTGTACATCACGTTAAGTCACTTCCCCTAAAGAGGGTGGACTATGAATGGGGGTCAGGATAGGACAAGAGGCCCCGCATGCGTGTTGTACGTGTCCTCATTCACAAGCCAATCACAATCATGGTAAACAGAAGATTGCGTCATTGTTATTGTCGTGGTTCGTGAGCTTCTGTTTTATTCTACAAGGTGGACGTGGTATTCGTACATGTATTCGGTTTAAATTGTGTTGATCTCGACCGGAGACTAATACAGTTCGTACAATATGTCGGTTTCGAAGGAGATTTCCTCGGAGGAGTTACAAGGTAGGAGATTCATAAATTGTGGCAAGGGAAGAACGTTGCGAACCATCTGTGAAACAGCCGATTCATGCACACACTGTGGAAAATAGATAAGGGAAATTTGGAAAACAAAAATCATTGCATCCAGTATTTTACAAAGCTGGCCGCTATCTCAGTCTATCAACCAATTCGATTGATTCACCTTGCGTTATTATCATGAGCTCTGATATCGCGATAACGTGAACAGATTATTCATATTATCGTTATGATTGTTTTACCACCGTCAACCGCATTATTGGCGCATTGTTTCACGTGCTAATCTGTAAACCCTTTCCTCTCCCAGGTTCTTGGGTAGAGCTAAGCTTCAGTGGTTCAAGCTCCCACACGACGGGTTCCCAGGACGACCAGGGGGAACAGAGCCCATCCTCAGGCCTGGAGGCTGACGTAGAGAACATGCTTCTGGAAGCACAACATGAGTCGGCCAGAAACAGCTCAAAGGGAAGCTCTCATTGTAACAGGTTTGTGTGGATGGCAAATGCACACCTTTGATTTCACCCTCCCCTATTGTGAATGAATTTAAACATGAAACTTTCTGTGCTTTCATCAAAACAGCCCACTCCGATCACAGACTCCCCTGCTACTGTGTAAGGGATCGGAGGCAAACAGCTCACAGGTAAAATCCATACAAATCAATGTGGAGTATGGAATATGGAATATATGAAATATTTATTGTCTTCAGTCACCCAGTAGATTACGTTGCAGTGTTTGGTTAAGTGCACTCCATATATATATATAATATAACACTTCCACATCATGATAACATCTGTTGTGCCACAACAAATTATGTATCCATTAAAGGTGTTATTGATTTCTGCAGTCAGAAGAAGACTTCCAAGAAAGGAGACGTGAAGTGGAGAACCTGATGGTCAGGAACGCAGACTGGATATGGGATTGGTCTAGCCGACCCGAGAACAACCCGCCCAAGTAGGTTGACCGTAATGTAGGCCTGCCCGCATCCATCAAGTTACTTCAATGCACCATCACCACAAATAAAATAATGCTAAAAAACAGAAAGCAATGCGGTTGCTTTCATAAAAACTACAATATTAGCCTCAAGAATATAAACAGCCATTACAGTTTTTCATTTAGCAGCGGATGCCTTTATCGAAAGCCCACAATGAAAATGTGAGTTGATACAAAAAAAAATACCAAAAAGTTAGCATGTAGACATTAGACCTCAACCTGAATTCATATAAAATGGTTATCCATTTATAGAAGAAAGGTCCTGAAATTAGCCGTACCATAGCTTGTCTCATCAAACAGAGACAAAAACAGATAATCACTTAGAGCTTCGTTCACTAATAGCAGACAGAGGGCGCTAGCGTTTCTCACCAATTACGCTTAAAGTATGGCTCTGAAATCGCCATCACCTTCAAAGGAGAACCATCCTGCTAACCTCGCCTTTTTAAAAAGGCTTTCAGGTTATTACCTTTCTGGGGTTGGGCCCCTGGAAACGCCCCTTAAACCGAGTTTCAACAAGCATAGGACAGGTGTGTCGCAGCTATGATTAATAAGCAGGTCAAACCATCACGGCCAATAATATAATATTATGCAAGCAATAGCATGTGTCTAATCGAGTGAGGGTCTTTTACAATACAAACCACATCTACAAGTGGTGTTGGTTCTACAATGAGTGTTAGGAGGTTGGCTCCCCTCTAATCGTATTATGAGGCGTGGAGCCTGGGCCCCTGCAGGAGGTGTGGATGGGATGCGGATGCCATTAGTGAGGCACCTCTGGCGCGTTATTAATCCATAATTGATGCGTCTCTCGGCAGGGAGTTCCTGCTGAAGCATCCCCCGCCGCGACGCTCCGCCTCCTCCCTCAGCATCAGGAACACCCGGGTGATGAAGAGTGGGGGGGTCCTCTCCCCTGACTTCCTGAAGCTCTTCCTGCCCTCACTCGTCGTTTCACACATACTGGCCATTGGCCTGGGGTAAGCACTGCATAGTAGTAGTAGTAGTAGTAATACTACTACAATAATATGAATAATACTTTTATACATTTATAAGACGCTTGAATACAAATTGTCGTTGAGTGATTCAGATACATGAGATTGAGAAGCAGGTAGATGTTAGGATAGGATCCCTTGCTCCAGGATGCCTACAGGTAAGGATGTGTACACATGGGGAATCAAACCCAGTACCCTTTTGAATTGTTCGCGCTCTCTTCTGCAAAATTGTGACTGATTTTGTATTTTTTCCTTCTTGTCCAGGATCTACATCGGGAAGCGTTTGACCTCACATAACACCTACTGATTATATGTCGCTGTTTTAAGCTCAGGACAACTCCGGTCATGCCGGGTTGGATTGCGCAACTACTAGGCATGCGTCAAAAACTACAAACAAAGCAAGAAACAAGGAGGAGAAGAGACGGCTGTGGGTTTGGCTGATTCACGCTTGGGTTTGGCCGATTCCTCAATGCTCAACGGTTTAGGGTGAGGTCCCAAGCTCCTGTCATTGCTAAATCACATCGTTGTATTCATGAATATGTCCCCACACACACACACACACTCGCTATAACTCCAAAACACCAGGCCTGGCAATGACCTTTTTTGCCATTTCCTGCTCCCTCAAATGTGCACGAATAGGAACTGACATGGAAAGCTGTCAGTTCCTGTTATAGTGGGGGAAAAAGATGATGGTTGCCTCAGAGTGATCTGCCATCCAGTAGATTGCGTCGTGTTTTTTTTTTTTTGTTCCATTTATCATGTTTTGCTCCATTGTCTATGGGATCAATATGCTTCTTATAAGAATGGTTATTATAAATAATTATAAATGATTCTCATGTAAAATTAACAATGCAAGCAAAATGTAATCAGACTTTGTATATTGAACTGTGATTGTGTCTTCCATAAGCTTTAAATGGACCTTTTGTTTTCAAGCTTTTACTCAAGGCAAAATTAAAAAAGGTAAATGTTGAAGAGGATTCCTTTCCTAAATACAGACGCGTTAGACGATTAGAATTTCCTGTCTAGTTTAATCAAGTCCATGTGTTCTTATAAACAAGAGGAAGCGACTATCCTATCAAAGAGGTTCTGGACTACATGCAGATTAACACAATAAGATTTTTATTTAACTTTGGTCAAAATAATGAAACAAGTGAATACATTGTCACCATGTTAGGAATCAATGGACAAAGACAATGCATCGTTATGTTCGCTTTAATGTCATTTTATGATCCGTGTAGTCAATCTTCATTTTTGCATTCACAACTAGAGAGAAGAGCCACATTTTTAATATGCAGTTCAAATTCGAGTGACATCCCTAACAAAATGAATAAGAGCACGTGAAGGAAGCCAGTCTAAGAGTCCTACTTAACGTGAGATGGAGGCACTCTTTATTACAACGGCAATGTGTGCAGTTTTCCCCTCTTTATGTGTGTTTTCATAGACGGCCACGCATAGCAGCGGTATATGAGGACAGAACTATAAAACAGGATTCCAAAATAATGCACATGAGGTTTGTAAAAAAAAGAAAACGACTGGGACGCAAAGTAGTAGCGGTCACTGATAGGAGATAAGTATTAAGGCTGTGGATTCCCTTTGCCCATCTACTGCCTTTCAGCCTCTCGCCGTCATCTTAAAACAACTTGAGAAAGAAATTGTCTGGACACAAACACATGATTGGCCGTCTCCGACAGTGGTTCTGAATTAGAGCCGCAAAACAGTTATTATTTTTTCTCCTTCCGATTTGAGATCTGCTAAAAAAAATTAAATTAAAATAAAAGACAGTGGTGTGACTGGACATTTTTTTCCAACCTCTCTACAACATAAAAACATGCAAAGCAATAAAGAACAACATGTTTAATACATACTTGTAGATTTAAAAACACATCTTTTAGTTTTAGTTTCTTTTATTATGTGGATGACAAGGTGTACTCGAGTAGATACAGTCAGTGAAATTATGTCACCATATTGACTGGGATAAAGTAAGAGGAGGAGGAAAAAGGAGGAGGGGGGAGAACAGAAATGTCCACTTCCCACTTGGCATGACCATCTGCCACCAGTAGTTTTGGCCTGAATACACGACCAATGGGGGAATGTTACAGTTAGGCCTACCGGCCAGCAGTCCATGTGTGAGATGGGCCCCAAACTCTTTTGCAACGGTGTTAAAACTTTGACAAGACGTCAACTCGTTTTTTTGGGGAGGGGGGCTTTTCCGAGGAGCTCGTTCGGTAAATGAAATGGAGGCTTTTAAATGTCAACACAAACACCAATGCGTTTGAGAGGGTCACCTCTGGGGAGGGGACGGGGAGAGGAAGCGGGGGAGGGGGAGTGCCAGTCTGTCAATCAGACCCACATTGGAATTACTGGGTCAGGGAGGTGGTTGGGGAGGATGGGGCATGTTGATCAGCCCTGGTGCCAAAGGCAAAAAACAACCTAAGCTCAGACTTAAAAAAAAATAAAAACAGGCCTATGGAGCTGGCCTATGAACCTCCTGTGGCAAAAAAGAAAGAAAGAAAAGGAGACGTGCTTTCAAATTCTTCCCCAGCAGGCAACCAGCCGTTGCTTCTTATACAGATAGACAAGTAGTAGGCTTGACTACAACGGTACAAGTAAAAGCCCTATCCTCTGGAGCCCCCCAACCCCTCCGCAAATTATTTTTTTTTAATCTTCGTCTTCTTCTTATTGTCTCCTAGTTGATTTTGTCCTGGAAAATGTACAGGTTATTAGTGGCCGCCACGGCGATCACATTTTCTTTGGGGTGCCAGGCCGTGTGGAGTATCTTCTTGTTGAAGTCCAGGCTGTCCACGCTGATCTCGTCCTTCTTCCGCTTGCCCCCGGTGGACACCTTGCGGGGTTTCAGCGTGGCTCGTGGTTTGCTGCTCTCCCGGGACGCCTCCAGCGTGATATCCCGTCGGGTGTTGCGGTCGAACATTCGGAAGAAGTTGTTGTACGACCCGGTCATGATGGCACTGAGAGAGAGAGAGAGAGAGAAGAGAGAGAGAGAACCACAGAGCCTTTGTTTACACTCGACACAAAAGCCTGGTGTCAAACACAGAGTGGAGTCCAAACAGCCAAGAGGACGGTCAGAATGATTAAGGGGTCTCGAGAAACAACTAAACAGTGTTATGAAAGAGGGAGACAAGAGCGAGTTGTTATTTACACTTAACACACATAAATGCCTGGCTGTTAAAAGCCACTCAAACATAGGAGAATCCAATCAATCAGACAAGGGATCAGACAGGATGTAATACAAGAAGCTATAGAAAGCTGTATGTTACCTGTCACTGCCATTCCAGCAGCACTCAAATTTGTCAAAGATGCAGTCGTTTTCATACAAGGAGCACAGTTTACTGCGAAGGTATTCATGAACCTGAAACAAGAACAACATTACTTAGTCCAATATTTCATCCTACCAATTGTTAAAAATAACAGTACAATAGCTCATGCTGTTTAAAAAGGTAGAATAATTCTTTAGATCACTTGGAACACTTTGATCAAATACTAAATGATAGAAAACCAGCAAATTCTATAGTTTTAGTTGCCTTCTACTTTTTGCAGAAAGACCCAGCAACAAGTTGTCAACATGTTTGCGATGTACAAAACATGATGCAGTTCATTACGATGACCTACATCGTGTCCCATCTAGATCAGCCTAGCTCTCTCCGTGTTGCCCCGGGCCTCTTCACGCCATCCATTCACTACACACCAATAGTCAAAACACATGAGACCACACCTGATACGTCTCCACGGGCCGGTTCTCCATGTTCAGGTCCCACACTTTGACAGAGAGGTAGTCCCGGGTCATCATGTAGCGTCCGCTGTGGCTGAACTTGACGTCCGAGATGGAGGAGATGATCTCCGAGAAGAAGGACCGGCTGCTTGGGTCCTCAGGCTCCTCAAAGACTGGGGTTCAATGGAATAAAATAGAGGGAAAAGGGGCATCACTTCATGGCACTGGATGTTAATATGCCACAAAGTCCCACCAAACAAGGAAACCCTCAAAAATACTATTTCTTACTTCAACATTCCAAAGCAAGTTAATTATTTTCCATTTCTCTTTTAAGATAAGGTAACATAAAATGTACATTTCTTCAATATATTTGGCAAAGCTTTCATCAAAACAGTACATTATCTTTTAAATACATTTCATCAGGGTCCAAACGTACACGTTATTGGGACATACTTACACTTTGAGTGCCTGTCACAGAGTGCGGCCGCCCGCATGTCACAGAGACGGATGGTGCCTTTGCTACTGCTGTACACAAATACATTACATTGGTGTGGATGGCACTCTGCAGCCGTGATGACTTCCGTCAGTTCCTCCATGTTGGCAGGCTTGATGTCTACAATATCTGGGAGCGCGGCATTAAGGGCCAGACGAAGACGCACAGATACACGTCCAAGAGCCCACCATACACTATTGCAATGGTGGTTTCCAACCCTTTGCGGGATTGAGTCACAGGCCATTTTAAACCCCGGAACTTTGACTCATTGAACATGTTTGAGATGAGACCCCAACTTCTCTATTTACGTGCATCCGCTGTCACACACATCAATTATATTCTCCGAAGTTACGAAAATTGTGGGCAACAGCAATATCCCAATGATTGTATGTGCATTGTGCTACACAAAGCAAGTCGTAAGTAGCTGGCTTGTGGCTTCAAATCATTATGCCGTCTATTGTTGTTTTTTAAAATCAAGAATGCACCATAAATGAGCCTGTATGTCAGCCATCTCTAGTGACCAATGAATATGCACACCGAGCAACCCAAAGTAGGGTCCAGGCCCCACGGTGGGGAAACACTGCACCACAGTATGTTCCAGACGCATGAGACTCATCATAGAGACATTTCTTTTGAAAAGGATACTGAAACTTCTGTCTGTGATTTCCAAGTGCCATAGATTTATTCTTAGGTCATCTGCGGAGAGGTACGTTTCATGGTCGCTATTTACAGAAATGGAATTAATGTGATAGGTGTGCGCGTTGGCGAAGATCCTGCGCGGGCTGGCCTCCACCATGAGGTCCATTGGCATCAGCACCGGTACCTGCGAGTCACCAACACCAGCGCAATAGGAAGACTTAAGTAGAGTCCACACTGTTAAACTACCTCCATTTTACCACCAGGTGTGATGAATGATTAGCCACTACAAGGCAGTTCAAAATCGACCATCTCGTGATGTTACACATGGGAGAGGCCGACCCTGATGTTTAATAGGAAGATAACCCTGTGACAAGCCTACCCAACGTTCTGTACCAACCGATAGGCTGAGATGTTTAATCATCCATTGATCACACATCCGGGTAGACACGCCCCCTGCTGATGTCACTAACAGGGAGGATTTTGTAATGACTCATAATGCCAAATCAACATCA
>OOFH01075779.1:0-19315 GCA_900323355.1 Merlangius merlangus | reverse complement strand
GACGGTAATCGCAGTATAGAAGGGGGAGTGTTCCTTGATGTACCAGCTGTCTGTTGTTCGCATCACTGAGATAGTGTGGCCCCTTGAATGAAGCTCTTCAACAATGATTTTCATGTTCACCCAGTGACTCCCATCGACTGGGACGACCAGCACATTTCCTGTCCACACGATTGCTGGACAGAAGAGAAATATCCAAACAGAGAGCATTTTCGTTGAACCTTTGGCCGAGGGGGGGAATTAACAATTCAAATTATTTTCCTTGATACTATGCCTATAGACACAGAATATAACATATGCCCAAAATAAAATGTACGTAGAAATATGAAAAACACAGATAAAGAGTAAATTGGTAACATACATAGGCCTACACCACATAGCCTAGCATGTTATAATCAACTTTTTTTTTTATCATTTAACTAAACGTCAAACATAAATGTAATTTCTGCTATTTGAAAGGCTAGACACTAGACATCACATTTTGTTGTTGGTCATTTATAATGCGCTAGCCTTTGTCGTGGTTTACGTCTTTTATTTGAAATCTTTCATTCAGTTGAGCATAAGGTAACGTAGAACACACTCTTACCTTAGCAGAACAACTGCAGTCTCCTCCGACATGGGCACCTCTCCAACCTGACCTGAACTTTAACTTAAATTGCACACTGTTAAACATTTGCCTGATAAGAGTATTGTAGGATTGTGTAACATGATCAGTGAGCAAGCCTATGTGGAGAAGGCTAAAAGATCATGAGACAAATAAATTCAATAAACAGACAAATTGAAGCCACAAAATAATTTATTAGGCTATTTAATATTTTGCTTGATGAGGCCATGGTAAATTTAACTTGTGGGTTGGACTGAAAAACTGGACAGTGTTTATCTAACGTGAAGCTCACCTTTGCTCCCCTAGTATGCTGGCCCCAATGTCCGTCCATAAAACAGTCTGCCAGTCCAGCTTGCCAAACATATGAATGCCCATGGAGACTCATACTGAACAGGTTGCTTGGTCGTTGCGATTACTTGACAATTATTATTCTGTGAAACTGAAACAAAGAAATACAAAAATGTCTCAGTTTTTATGTTTTAATATACATAAAAACACAATAACTGTGTGTTCTTGTGGCTGACACGCATCACCTTGCATTTGCACACCATGCACACCATGCAGCTTGATTTGTTATTATTTGTTTGTTCCATTATAAGATAAGAGGAATAAATTATCATCAGGGCTGCCTTTTCCACTATAAATAAATTACATGTTAACACAAATGCATTTACATAATTGTAATATATTTATTCCAACTAAATGTATGACCACAATAATAATGTGGCAGCTAAAAGTAGTGAGACAATCAAAAGGTGTGGTGTTAGTAAGGGCCAATCCCTGTTAACCTCTCTCCCACAGTGAGTAAAACCCTTGAGAAGCTTGTCAAGGCCATAATCTGGTTACTGCTCACTATAGACCAGGGGTGGGCAATTAATGTTCCCAAAGGGCCACATGAGAAACAGGGACTGTTGTGGAGGGCTGGACCAATAGGCTAAATTCAATTCAGCTCAATATTAATTTGATCTCTTTATAAAAAGCAGTAAAATGTAGGGTGTTTGATAAGCTGTGACTGGTAAGAGTAAAGGTTATGATAAGAATATGAAACAAATAAAGCAGACATGGTACAAAGTGCAGTTATGTTAGTATTTAACAAACATCCACAAAAGCAATTGTGATAAAATTAGCATGTTTTTACCATTTTTCAAAGACCAGCATCGAATGAACTTTATAAAGTGCTATTACTATTTCATTTGGAGCGTAATTACAGTTAGCTTTTTTTTCCACCTGTTTTCTTCAGATGAAAAACTGAAGCAGACATAGTACAAAATGACATGTCACTATTTGAACAGTATACTCAAAGCAATTTTAAACAAAATGTGCACGTTTTTGCAATTTGTTTTTCAGAACAGCAATAAATCGAGTAAAAAGCAAGTTATTATCTTTTAGTTTTTAGTTTTATTACTCCATTAACTGTTTTTCAGTTCTTTTTTTCTTGTTCAGTGAGAGAAATGTAGTCTGTGCTTGGCTTGAACAAGTGCACTGAAGTCAGGGTAAATGTTTGAGGTGGATATGCGTAGGACAGCTGACAGGTCAGTGAGAGAGACTGCAGACTGCATCCTGATTTATAAAACTTCATCACTGAAAATGTTTGTTCACATTTCACCAGAGAAAGGTAAGTCGATCCTTTTTGGGCTGTGTACTTAGCTTCCTCCAACTTGGTGATTGAGCTCATTTGTTTGACAAACGAGCTCAGGAGAAACACCTCAACATTTTTACCTTGTTCAGAATCTTTTCACATATATTCTCTGTTGGAAGAAACAAATGATCTTTTAAATTGCATAAATATTTTTCTGAAGAAACAACCATTTACTCAACAGATAGCATATGTCCAGATGTATCTATTAAATGATTGTATAACCAAGGCTGTTCATTAAAAAATATTCAGTTAAATAGCACACTGGCACACAGTGGTAATGCACCTTTAAAGATATTACATTATTCTGATAAACAGCACCTATTGGCACACAGTGGTAATGCAACTATACTACATTTTTCAGTTAAACAGCACCACCTACTGGCAAGCATTGATAACGCACGTTTAAATCGGGGCTGGGTTTCGTTCTTCCCGTTGACCTAACAGAAGAAAACAGTAATCGCTGTGCTGCACAACGCAAACTCTGAAAACCCACCGAATTCCTTGTCCGTAAGTTACTCTATGTTACGTTAGCGACACTTCTAGTCGAGGGGGTTGGGCAGTATTCATCCATAACACCAGGGCTAGAGCCTCATAACTGATAACAGTTCAACTAAAGCCCAACTCGGCAGCTGGCCAGCCTTCTGTAAGCTGAAATCACCCTCAAAGTATGTAAATGTTAATGTAACTACTCATCCTCACTACGCATCCTCACATCTAGAGTATCCAAGGACGCGGTGATGCTGCTCACACGCACGGGGAATAGGATTGATGGAACTAAATTAGTGAATAACGTTATCTAAAGATCGGGGCTCACCAAGCTTCATGCGTGCAGTATTTATTTATGCAGTTTGGGGAAGATCAACTAATCCGTAACGTAAGTAGTCTTTCTCTCGGACCGGACTAAAGTCACGATGAGAAAGCTTCGGGAAGATATTTACTATTCATAACGTAACAGCTGCGTTTCCTTATACTACTGGTTAACTAATCAGGTTTCAGACATAAGTCTGATGGCATTTGTGCTTCCAGGAACACAACAAAGTAGTGCGAGTTTAAAGTCTTATTTTGGGACCGATTCGCCCCTAAATGAAGCAGCCATAAACCTATCCCCGTATAACCTAACAATATATGCGATATAATCTACTCCTGAGTGTGGGACATTGGATGACCCCCACACCTCTCATGGATTGGCCCTTAATAACACCAAACCTTTTGAATGTCTCGTGCATTTGCAGATTGTGAATTTGTTCATGCATTTTTGGTTTAACTGCCACGTGATTATTGTGGTCATACATTTAGTTAGAATAAATAGGTACAATTAAGTATATACCTTTCTGTTAATATGAAAATTATTTAGAGTGGTAAGTGTAGCCCTGATTATAATATTTCCTTCCATCTTATAACGGAACAGATAATAACAAACCATGTCTGCATCCATGGTGATGCGTGTCAGCCACAAGAACACACAGCTTTTGTGTTTTTTTGAAGGACTTGCATTCCTAAAATTGTAGCGACAACTTCTCGCTCCAAACAACAAGCAGTGATGACAGTTTGACTACAGATGTGCTCCTTCTCTAACTCGACACGGTTAGACTGGAAATGGAAATCATTCCGGCCTTGTTTACCCCAAGTGCCAATGTTAAACGTTATATAATGTAGGCAGTTGATGTTATCTACCCCTCTGTCTCAGCCCCCTAGTGGCAAGGAGGCCCTCGGCATGTGCCATGAAGTAGTTTGAGCAAATTGTAGGTCTGTAACGTATGGAATTTTGTGTTTAATGTAATAATAACATATTATGTAACCCTTCCAAAGATTTTTTATAAAAATAACTTACTTGAGGCACTTTTGTATTTCTGTGTTTCAGTTTCATCAAATAATAAATGTCAAGTAATCTCAACGACCATGCAACCTGTTCAGTATGAGTCTCCATGGGCATTTATATGTTTAGCAAGCTGGACAGACAGACTGCTTTATCGACGGACATTGGGGCCAGCATACTAGGGGAGCAAAGGTGAGCTTCACGTTAGATAAACACTGTTACTGTAGTGCTTGGAGAGCACCGGGGTTTTTCAGTCCAACCCACAAGTTAAATTTACCATGGCCTCATCAAGCAAAATATTAAATAATAAATTATTTTGTGGCTTCAATTTGTCTGTTTATTGCATTTATTTGTTTCATGATCACGTAGGCTTTTGTCACTGATGCTTGTTGGACATTGGTACATTCATGTTAAACAGTCCTACAATACTCTTATCAGGCAAATGTTTAACAGTGTGCAATTTAAGTTAAAGTTCAGGTCAGGTTGGAGAGGTCTGTCTTGTTGCGCACCACATCAAGGCCCACATCGGAGGAGACTGCAGTTGTTCTGCTAAGGTAAGAGTGTGTTCTACGTTACCTTACGCTGAACTGAATGAAAGATTTCAAATAAAAGACGTAAACCGAGACAAAGGCATTATCAATTATCAACAACAGGATGTAAACTCTAGCGTCTAGCCTTTCAAGTAGCATGAATGACATTTATGTTTGACATTTAGTTAAATGAAAAAAAAAAGTTAACAGATGATTATAACATGTTATGTGGTATATGTATGTTACCAATTTACCCATTATTTGTGTTTTTCATATTTCTACGTACATTTATTTTGGGCATGTGTTATTTTTTGTATATATAGGCATAGTATCAAGGAAAATAATTTGAATTGTTATTCCCCCCCCCCCCGACAAAAGGTTCAACGAAAATGCTCTCTGTTTGGATATCCCTCCTTCTCTTCTGTCCAGCCATCGTGTGGACAGGAAATGTGCTGGTCGTCCCAGTCGAGGGGAGTCACTGGGTGAACATGAAAATCATTGTCGAAGAGCTTCATTCAAGGGGCCACACTATCTCAGTGATGCGAACAACAGACAGCTGGTACATCAAGGAACACTCCCCCTTCTATACTGCGATTACCGTCAAATCGGAGAGTGGCTTTGATGAGGGCTTCATCACTGAGTATATTGCAACGCTTCTGGAGATCCAGAGGAACGGAAGGTCTCCCTGGGTACGTTACAAACTGGAGATGGAGGATATGGAGGCAGCCTCTGTGATGCACTTAAAGGGCGCCCAATTGGTTGAGCGTATGTTTGAGGACAAGCAGTTGATGCAGTCTCTAAAGGATGCCAAATTCGACATGGTTCTGACAGACCCAATGATACTAACTGGTGTCATGCTTGCCCGCCACTTAGATCTGCCTTTAGTTTTTAACGTGAGATGGACGACTCACGGTGAAGGCCATTTTTCGATCGCCCCGTCTCCTCTTTCCTACGTTCCAGTGCCAGGGCTAGAGCTATCCGATAAGATGAGCTTCAGTGAAAGAGTTTTGAATATATGTTTTTACTGCTTCCAACAATTTCATTTTTCCCGATATATCATCCCAAACTATGAGGGGCTGATGCAAAAATACTTCAGCCAAGATTCCTTTATGGCCCTGTTTCAAAGAGCTGATCTGTGGCTCATGAGAATAGATTTTGTGTTTGAGTTCCCTCGGCCCACCATGCCTAATATTAAGTACATGGGAGGATTTCAATGTAAACCTGCTCAGCCTCTGCCTCCACACCTGGAGGACTTTGTCCAGAGTTCAGGAGAGCACGGAGTCATCATCATGTCTCTGGGGACGTTTGTCGCAAGCCTGCCCCAGGAAATAGCGGAGGAGATCGCCGCCGCTTTTGCAAAACTACCTCAGAAAGTCATCTGGAGACATAACGGTGAACGGCCAGCATCCTTAGGCAACAACACATTACTTGTCGATTGGATGCCACAAAATGACCTTTTAGGACACGAAAAAACCAAACTGTTTGTGGCGCACGGAGGAACCAACGGAGTACAAGAGGCCATCTACCACGGAGTGCCCATCCTCGGACTCCCACTGATCTTTGACCAACACGACAATCTCTTCAAAATAAAATTCAGAGGAGGCAGCAAAATCCTAAATATATTCACTATTGACAGAGAAAGCTTCCGACAAGGTATCGAGGAACTCCTCCATGAGCCCTCATACAGGACGAACATGGAGCGACTCTCTAGACTCAGTAGGGACCTGCCAATGAAGCCTTTAGACTACGCCATCTTCTGGATAGAGTATGTTATACGAAACAAGGGTGCTGGTCACCTGAGGTCGGAGTCCTACAACATGCCTTGGTACTCCTACTACTCTGTAGATGTGATCCTTCTTTTATTAGGACTGCTTCTGATTATGATCCTGACCTTTGCTGTGTTAGTCAAGACACTGTGCTCCTGTGTCTGTCGCAGAATAAAACGCAAACGGGACTAATAATATCTTTACATATACGTGCATATAAGTATTAAATCTATTGTCATTCGGCACATTTGTGTAAGATATATCGTCATGTTTTTTTTTATTGTTTAAATCTTGTGTAAACCCATAAAGGTGCTTATCATGCAGATCAAGTTAATCGTTTTAGGTCAAGGTTATCACCTTGATGTGCCTTACATATTAACATTTTATTGGGTATATCTAAAAGTATTAAGGCAAGAGGGCATGTTCAATGAATTATAAAACATGGAACCATGCTACATTATAGATTCCCTCCAATGCATGCATTGCATTTGATGCTTTATGAAGTAGTCAGATAGACAGGAAGTTATGGAGACAGAGGGGAGGACATGTAACAAAGGACCACGGCTGGGAATCAAACCGGGGTATCTTCGATCAGGACTGAGCCTCAATGAGATGCACTGTACACGGTGAGCCACCGGGGCGCCTCTGTAGAGATCCCTTAAATGAGAGGCTGTTGCCCCAAACACTGTGTAGAGGTTCTAGGTTTGGTTCTAGGTTTGGATCACAACACTCTTAGTAGGACACCTCAGGTCATCTTTCACTGCTCTTGAAACAGATATTCATGAATAAATACACTTGCTGAATTCTGACTTCAATTAAATAAAACATTGCCGAATTAGGTATACTGTTGTCTTATATATATATATATATAAATATACATGTGCTGTACAAAATCACTGAACAATACATTAAATAAATAATTTCTTTAATACAAAATCAAATGTCAGTACTTTTTAAGTCACATTTTCTTGCTACAAACCACAATCAATGACAGTTTCTGCATAATGCATGAACAATATTTTATATAAAAATACTGCAGTAGGCATTATCATATATATTTGAATCCTAGTTGGTATATATATAATAAACCTGACAGAATGAGAATCATTGGATGATTCAGTCAGGAGTCTTCTTCCATGTAGCAGACCGAGAGCGCCCCTGAATTATTAAAAGTGATATTTTACTTTGACAACACATTTTCACTATACAGCCTGCGACACTTCAAAATGTATGAAGTGGCAAACACATTTCAACACTAGCTGCCTCGGGGATCCCTATACATTAAAGCATCAGTCCATCCGCAAGCTATTCGTATACAAAGGCAAAAAACTCTTATTCTGGCGACAGAATATCCTGTTTCCCTGTATCCAATTTCCCTTGTTCAAGTTGTTTTTAAAACGTATATTACATGGTTTTACCGAAGGTACAAAAAAGGGGCTGGCATTTAGTTTCTTTAGAACAATAAAATATGTGCACTTAACAATGCACTTAATATAATAGAAGTGAACAACCACGTCAGAAAAAAATTGTAGTTAGAAAGGACTGTATTGCAGTTTTAGTCCAACAACAAATGGTGCATTAAAGAATTCCCACAGATAATAGTAAACAAACACCATAAGGCACTAAGACACGAAAGAAACAATGAAATAACTATTCGCAAATGTACATGAGGCACTGATTGACAAAACAATGGAGACCAACGGTGAAGTCTATTCCTGGTGCTCTGTAAGTGTTCATTCAAGCCAGATTTAGCTCTTGCCCCCATGAGGACTGGCTGGTCCGGCCGACCACACTGGCTCTCAGGGAGTCCTGGTCCGCAGAGAGCTCATCCTAAGTACTGTAAGCTCAGCTACGTCTGCATCCTGCATCTCCAGGTCCTGTTCACAGCTCTCTCTCGCCACATAGACGATGAGTCCCACACAGATGAATATCAGAAGGATTATGCCTATCACCTAGGGAAGAGGAGGGGAGTAAGTCACAGTGCATGGCGATAATTGATGCAACTATTACATGGCGTTATGATTTACTATTCAGCCATTTAGCAGACACTTTAATCCAAAGGAACTCCCAGTGGATTCCAATGCAGGTCGTTAAGGAGTATGTGACTCCTGCTCAAGAATGACCTCAGGTAGTGGAGCGTGGAGACTGAGGAATCAAACCCAGAACCTTCCTACGAGGACACTACACTACACTGGACACGATATAAGGCAAAGGATATTATGCAATGTTATTTATATGATCGTTATTGTAAAGGTTAATTCATTTCATGATGGATGATTTAGTCCAGTGCATTAATTCAAGTCAAGCTTCATACAGCGCATGTCATACATAGGATAACACAGTTAGCTAAACATAAAGCAACAATACAATCAACAGACAAGGGTAAGGGCCGATTATAAGTATGCATAACAACAGTTGTTTGGTGAAGACCTCACATTATCCAAAACACACACAGAGTTAGAACTGAAGCATAGATAGAGGTAAAAAGCAAGGCTTTTTAACCTGCCTTTCAAAGGGTTCAGCGTAGGGGCCTCTCTCGGGCTCTTAGTGCACACAGTGCTCCCCTGAACCCTGTGACTGCATGTGATCAACGCGGCGTTCGCTCACCTGAGAGAAAACAAACAAGTTCTGCGAGCGCAGCATCAGCTCTTGAAGAGGGACGTCCCCGTCGCTCGTTGGCTCGCACCACTTCTGAGGCGCTGCCTTGTCCACGATCACAAACCTGCCCTCCCAGTATGTCATCGCACAGGCAAAGTACTGGCCGTCCAGGAACAGCAGGATCAGCCAAACGACCGCGGGGACAAAGCTGGAGAAGGAGATGGTGTTCCGGCACCACGTATCGCACCGGCACCCCTGGATGATCAGCATCAGGGTGAAGGCCATGACGGCGGGGATGATGAAGAAGGCGGAGGAAAACACTCCGTTCCACGTAGGATCGCAAGGACACTCAAACTCCAGCTCCACCAGCTTTTCCAGTCCCATGAGGATAAAGCCAAAAGCTACGTTTGACACCAGAGGACTGTTGCTTAGCTCATTCTTCAGCCTGGTAAGCCATTGTTGTCTGCCTTCCATAATAAAAAGACCGGAAAATAAATAGAGTAGTTGTAAAAAACCCAAAAGAGGATCCACCGTTGAGAACACATTGGCAACGGTTAAGTGATGCGTAATTAACACATCCAGGGCTAAGTTTTCCCCCCCAGGCAAAATGCCACACATCCATTCTCATTGGCTTTGAACAAAGAAGGGCGTGCCATCCGTGCAGGCGTTCTAGCATGTGATTGGTTGACAATGGATTTCAGGTGGGGTTACATTTTAAACGTAGTCTCCCATTGACAAACTGGAGGGAGGGGGGTAAAAGGGAGGGAAGTTTGTTCTGTGGTTCAGTTTGGACCAGCCCTTTGCAAATGTCCTGCAGAGAAACTGTATGTACATGGAACAGCTAGGGCAAATCCGTAGCAATGGAACATGTGAGAAGGATGCACTTATTTAGGTATCGCGTTTTATGATGAAGATAAGTGGTCATACTAGTCAACAATGTATGTGTAACTAATTTGATTGATTATGTTTTGATCAACTTTTAGGATTGTTCTTCCAGACATGCCATAATACATTGGTTCAACTGTGGGCTCAAAGCTACTGGTGTTTTACAGCACAGTTCCAGATATGTTGAAGGAGGTTCAAATGAAGGCTTTTTAACATCAACATGATTCTGATAATTACAATATTCCAAAGGGGTTGAAAACGTATAGATCAATCATGTCTTCTGATTCGTACAGGTGTGTAAACCTAACTAAAAAAAATACACAAGGATCGGATGCCATATTCATATTGTTTGACAACTCACTAAAAGGTTCCTTTCCACGTCCTGGACGTCTGAAAAGCGTTGCAATAAGTCACCACATGAGGTCGCCCCTGTTCTAGAAACCCGACGGGATTACAGGGTGCCATGTTAGGTGGTGAGACGCACGTCGTAGGCCTAAATACAGTTTGAAAATCCGATTGTTCTCTGGGAGGATTGTTTTACAAATCAGCTCGCGAGTAACGCCTCAGTCTCCTCCCACGCAAACACACCAGACAGATGCCTGCTGTGCACATCACGCGCACATTATGGAAGACGTTAGAGAGGAAACACATTATGTAAATATAACAACTAATAATTATGTGCAAGCGTGTTTGCGCGCTTGCGTGTGTGTATGTGCGTGTTTGTGTATAGCTGGGGTCCATATCTATATCTGGCTATAGCACTATATTGTCCCCAGAAAACCCGACTGTGTGCAAAAAAGCATGATGTTCCCCCCTGGACTCAGAAGCCTCTGCATGTCTATGCAACAACACAGTGTATCCTGCTTTACTGGTGTAGCACAACTCATTGACCCATTCTACTCTGTCTAATTCCATTTGACCCCACTACCTGCAATGCACGACTGCTGCATGGTTGTTGTGAAAGCCAAGCTGTAGTTGTGGTTGTAGTTGCAGTGGTAGTGGTTGTAGTAGTAGTAACGCATCAGCGGGGGTCGTGAGTCGTGAGCAGGTGACGCGAACGACCGCTACCAACCCTGCCCTGGCTGTCACCCACACTCAATCCATACCACCGGGATATCTTTAATGCTACATTATTGACCGCTCAACACTGTCTTAACACAGCTGTTTGACTCGTTTTGTGTCAATAAAAATAAAAACATTGCCCCTTTAATCGCCGAGCTGTAAACGCTACAGCGCCACTGCGCATCGCTCTGCGCATCTTTGAATTCACCGAACTACGATCGAGGACCAGATCAGCACACAGGGAGACTTCTCCTCTGCGATCTAACCGCGGAACCCTCACCTCCCAGGGCCAGATTTTAGATTTTGACATCTCTGAGTCGCTGGCCTCTTATGTGACAGCCCACAAGTCATTCACCTGATCCTCATCGCCACGTTTTGCAAAACTCGGTGCTATGTCCGGACCATCTCTTTAGTTACTGTATTCAGTGATTGACCTCCTCCTCCTCCTCCTCTTCCTCCATTCGTCCTGTCAAGAACCCCATCGATCCTCTCGTCGAGCCGGGAGAATGCATTCCAGTACAGCGGTGGTCGCGGTGGTCCTCCTGGGGCACGCGATGCTGCTGCCCTTCACCTGGGCGCAGAACGGTAAGAGAGGGGACGCGGCCGTGCCACGGAAATCTATCGTTAACTTGGCTGGGGACGCAACCGCGCCACGGAAATCTAGCGTTAACCGGGCGCAGTGGGGACACGACCGCCCCACGGAAATCTAGCGTTAACCGTGATGGGGACGCGACCGCGCCACACATCTATCGTTAACCGGGGGCTGGAGACACTACCGCCCGGAGGAGCACCTCGCTAGGGCGGGATGCTGGACGACGACTTTACACACACAGACAGACAAACAGACACACACTCGCAGATACACAAACACAGACACATATCAACGATTTAATCACGAATCTCACAGTCGGCGTAGAATGAACGCACACCCCCGATGCATCTATCAACATGTCCAATGTAACGGTTTTCGGCGGATTGGGCATCACGACAAGGGAAAGCATCGTGATACTAAACTAGTCGCAAAGTGACGTCTGTGCGTTTAGCGGTGCACACAGAATCAACAGTGGAAGGGGATCGCTGTGATTTATTGTTATTTGCAGCTTTGTTTTTTATGCCAACGCTATTATACAACGAGTCGTGCTTCGTGGGGCAAAACGCTGTCGTTATCCTGACAGTGTACGTCTGAATAATTATATAATTTGTTAAGAATAGGTCGGCTATCAGTCTACGGCATGTCGTTCTGCAGGTGGGTTGGGTAGACTAACCTGCAGGCCTTTGCTGAATACTATGACTGACCTTTTTCGACCATGCAACATTGCAACCACTGCAAGTGTTATGACTCGTATGTTCAATCGGGTTCCTGATCTATGTGCAAATCTAAATGCAAAATGGTATATATATATTTATATATATATAGTAATAATTTTCATTTTTGTTTGCAAAAGCAAGGCCTATATGGTGACATCCCTATGATGTCAACATAACTATGTTTTGACCATGGGTTTGATTATCATTACATAGAAAAGTGTCAATGGTGGTGTCCTTCAACACATTTCTTCGAGACTCTTAACACTGAGAATAGGTCGGTTTCTAGGCTCAATAATAAGGACATCTTGTTGCATGCACATGCTCAATTGTGGCAGTGAGATATCATTTATAATCTTGTTACATAAATTCATATCGTGTATAATCAGTATCCATCAAAACGAAAGGAAAGCAACTTTTCCAAGCCATGTGTACAGGGAAACACCACCACAACATAGCCCCAGACCCTGCAGCGGTTATGTAACCAAGTGTGTTCCTTGATTCACATCATATCTCCGTATTCGTTGATCTCAGGTTGGAAATGGAATTCACACGGAATCCTCCTTTAGTGTTCGCATCTGGGTGGAAAATCAAATACAATGCTAAGCCCCGTGTTGTTCGAGTAAGCTCCTGCAAAGGCATTCCGAACACTTGGCAAGTCTTTACCCAGTGCTAGTGGCCTAATTCTCAACATACAAAAACATAAGCACAAGTACACAAACCCCCACACAGATACAAAGTCGCACAGAGACCCAAGGGGTTAATGTGAGGCACACTGGTGCCAACCTGTCACTAATATGCACGTTCTTTATCATAAAGAAAGAGCTGGATGGAGAGATGCGTTTCTCACAGTTTTCCTTTAAGGCAGGATTTACTTTTGTAATATCCATGGCAATATGCTAATAGGGTCTCTGAATCAGCCCTACTTATTTATCTCCCCCAGTTCAGATTGAGGGTTGATTGACGCCTGCCATCATGTACATTTTCCTCGGTGGTATTTCACAGTGGAGGCAGCAGTGTGGAGAGAATTGTAATTAAGAAGTGCACGAGATGTAATCACCGCATGAGCGAAGTAAAGGGGAGTTTTTCCAGCCCTTCACATTCCCTCGACCTGGCGAGAGCAAGGACGGCCAGATCCTTTGACAGATATTTGGAGGACTGTAAATAGCATCTGTCCATTCTGCCCTGATCTATTTTTATCCCCCAAGAAGAGAACTGTGGCTTTAAGGTCTTTTGTGGAAGTGAATCCATTAACCCTTAATGGATGGCTTCCTTGTGCAACCCTTTCTGAGGACTCAGTGAGCTGCTCTGCACTGTTTAAATTCTAGCAGGCCGCGTTTGTCAATGTGTTTAAAAGATGAATACCAAGCCTGGTGATGGGTTGTGGCCAAGCTGACCTACTGCCTTGGTGCTCGACACGGCTTTCCCCCTACATACTACACATGATACGTGTATTTATATATTCTGTGTATAATAACACCTTCATTGACGTTTATCATCTCTTTATTCCCCTTTATCTACCAATATTACAAAAGCGTAAGCTCCATATGATTAATATATGGGCATTTATCAAAAACCATGGCTGATCAATAAATCAAATGCAGATGTCAAGCATGTCAACAAATATTGACCTTGAGAAGGTCAATACTAATCAATAACCTGAATCGTCATTTTTCGTGGCTTTTTGATGATGCCGTCATTATTAAAGCTCCACTAAGTAGCCTTTCACTGCAGGTGTTTGCTTATGCTAGTGTGTTTATTTCTATAGAATAAAAGCAACCCACTCACGACGTCCATGTCGACAATATCGAGGTTGTGCTGCACAGCCGGTCAGCCCACTGCCGGTCAGCCCAGCCTCACTCTAGCCATGAGAAGCTGCTTGTGGGCAAAGTTACACCAGGGGAGAGCTAATGGTTGACAGAACATTGAGCAACTCTCTGAGTCATTGATTAGCCTTCATGAGCGTTGCTCTTTTTGGGTGGAGTTATTCTTGCCACCGCGGAATACCAAGTTTTTCCACAAAAAACTGCAGGAACAGAAATGGTGAATTGGTACCATGCTAACAATGGAGTGGCAGTCTACAGAACGGCCTTACACAGCATAAATGGACAGCTGCAGTTTTGAATGTCAGTGGTAAAACTTAATGTGCTTACTTAGTGAGATCTTCCTACACATGTCATCCCTGACGATTTAACCTCCGTCTGCATCATCGTTATACAACCGGCCCAAAATGGAAAAATTGATAATCCTCACAATTTATAGTTGTATAGACGACTCTTAAATAAATGACAGCGAACTAGGCCAGCCGGTTAGTCGCTGTACATCTAGTGAATGAGGAGTTAGACCTATAAATAAATGGGTCATTAATATTTTATGAATCCCTGTATGTTTTTTATTCTCATCATACGTTCGTATAATAGGCTGGCATTTCTTATGATTGTGATTATACGGATGACCAAGCATTGGAATATCATACATTAACAAACATACTGTTAGTAAGTTATTATATAAACATGATGTCTTCGCCAAACTATATAGAGTTTCTACCCAGCTTGGATATTTTAATGCAGTCATACAATTCAAAATACTGTAGCCGTTGACTCATGCGTATAGATGACTTAGAACTCCTACAAGAGTCACGTTTGTATATCTCGTGAAACCGACTGTGAATAAACTGCATTGATGTGAGATGCAGCCCACGACCTGAGTTAGTGTGAGCATATGAATAAAAGACTCATTCCACACCACCAACAGAGTGAGTGCAAACCTCTGCCCACTAATGCATTTCATCCCTTCAGTCTGAGCCAGCCTTTCGCCTGCTTCTAAGCAGACGAATATATTGGCAATAATAATTGGTCACATTTAGGAATTCTGGGAGAATTATCTTTCACTGCTGCTGCTATTTTTAGCGTCAGTGGAGATTCTCCAATGACAAGGTGCAGGGGGAAATGCAGCCCGGCTTCCTCGCCAGTCATTAGTAATATCTCTGTCTCCGTGACCTTGAGAAGGAGCACCCAGGAAGTGTTGAATGGTTGGTGTGGCTGGAAGATTATAGCATTCCTGTCTGCTGTAGGTGTTATTGGAAACGCTATCTAATTTACCACTTCTGTTGGGATGATGAGCGACAGCTCCTAGGATTGACAGCCTCTGTAGGTGCCCACCCCACACACTGCCTGTTCTGGAAACACCGCCTTTGCAACTAGTAGCTGCGGTTGCATCGCATTGTAGTTTCAGGTGGACGATGATGGTGTATTTGCATCAACGACATATACACCGGCACATAATGCGTGCGCAGATAAACAGACTGCCCAGCATGGCACCCCTTCAGTCGCCTCAGGGCTTTTTTCCAGTAGCCGCCTGTTTTGTGTGTGATGTGGGACGCGGGACCAGAAGCCAGGTTGTAGGCAAGCAGCTGACTCACTCAGGCTGCATGGTGGCAGTGTGTGCTCTGCTCTTAGTTCTCAAGGGAGGTCTCTCACTCAATCTCTCTCTCTCTCTCTCTCTCTCTCTCTCTCTTGCCCCACTTCCCCCGGTGTAAATAAAGGGTGACTGCCAACACAAAATTAGTCAGATGTTAATTACAACTACAATATAATTATGCCATGAGGTTTTTGAATTTGTAGGTAATGATGGTCAGTTTGGCATATAGATATGCGTACACTGTAGATTAGCTAGAGTTAGGCATCTATCGATGTTTTATGTCCATTCCATTATTTTATTAGTTTCTCCGGCTAGAATGATTATCATAATGCTGGCCTTCCTTGTAGCAGGAATTCGTGGTCTCTTCTTTAATAAACAAAACCACAGATCTTCTTACAGGGCTATTATTATTGCTACAATGTTTAACAGTGGTTTGATTAAATAATGACACTTCACCAAGTAAGCCACAATTTAATGAAATGCTTTTATTTTGTCAGACAAATCCATGAGCACATTTCGTTAAGTGTCGAATAGAATAACCTTTCAAAGGGTCTACTCCTTTAACCATTTTGGTTTCGGGCCAAAAAAGCCAGTTGAGCTTGTAGCAGAAATATTGTTGTGTCCTAAAGACTCCTTAATATCAGAATGTGTTTCACTATTCTCCCTGGTATACACTTTGTGCATAGGAATGTACACTACTTGATGTACTACGATACCTATTACTACCTTAGCCTTCGTCCGAGCTGAAACATTCAGTCTAGTTGGTTGCAAAATGTTCTAATTTAATACCACACTAACAGTCTCACCCCAGTGTAACAGTAGGTAGCTGTGCCTTTCTTCTCCCTCTGGGATTATGGCAAGAGTTTGATAGGCCCAGATGTTTCGAGAGAAGAGACGCAAAAGCTACTTATTATAATTCTGCCAGGTTTTAGATGAAGGATGGGCTACCCAATATAATGAGGGTCCTTCTTGGTGACGGTACAAGTAATCATCCTGATCATTTCGTTGGCTATGAATCATAGACGGGTCTTGGCACAGTGGCTCCCTGCCTTCATGGTACACACTCAATCAATGCTTTGTTCACGGCAGTGTAGGAAACTTCCTTCTGAAGACTGGCACAGCCTGTTTGGCAATCGCTTGTTCTTCTGAACACATTGTGGGATGTTTGTTTTACAAGAGGTGCAGAAAGCTGCTTGACTACTTTTAATGAGCAAGTACAATGATTTATGACTGACTCTAAACAAGCTATCTTCCTATTTCTACTGGCTTGTAATACAATTTCAATACAAAAGAAAGTCGGGATTCATTGCATAAGGGCTTGTCATTTCCTGTGTGCTCTGGACTGACCTGTAAATTATCAGTTTCTGAATTGTTATATTACATTATATAATTAAATATGTAATAAGTTATAATCATGTTCTACCTTGATGTATTTGTTGATATATTCGGATGTGGTTAACAGCTGTGTCCAGAGGGTGATCAGAGAGGCCCGGGACCCAGGTGTTGGGTCTTACGAGGAGTTTAATTGTGGTGCCAGTGGATTGGGGAGTCACTAGGGATGGAACGGTTCACGCAGAACATCTGAACCATTCGCTCGTCAAGGTTCGGGCCACGTTTGTATTGTTCGGTTAATGCATGTGTTGTTTGTAATCACGCTATCCGGGGAGACATCTCAGTCTCGTATGCTGCGTTTCTTTTCTACCGCCGGCGTCTCGACTTCTCTTTCCTCACTAACCAACTATTCACGCTCCTCCTCCTAAATCAAGGATCTCTACCTACTAATAATAATGGGCTGCTAGGGTGATGCCTTAAAGCAATGGTACTCCGTCGCACTAACTTGGTCGAGTGCAGGGTTAGGGGTACCGTATGTACATCATTTTAAATGTACATACACATTTAATGCAATAATCACCTAAATTGACATAGGGACACCATGGTATCAAATCAACTTAATGCGCAACTTGCCGGTTGTATCCTCAGTTAATGTGTGGGGAAAGTATGCAACTCATGTAATGTATAACATTTAACAAAAGGTGCATATCTTCATCATATGTTCCAAAGACCACAGGGAGCTTCCTGTGGTGACTTCTGGCATATGAAACAGTAAACACTAAACCCTTACTTCTAATAAGCCTTGAAGTAACCCCACAGCAGAACGGGTCAGAAGAACAAAGACTAACAGTTAAAGGAGGGAACATAGAATAGTAATTGATCAGAAAAGGAAGCCTGATTGTACAAACAAACTAAATTAAAGCAGATTTTAACATTTTCAAACTCACAAAATTGTCACTTCCTCTTCAACAAACTGCATGCTCAAAATGATGTTGTTTGGATTAGTGAAATTATTATTATGCATGTGTGCGGTTGGCCTTATATTCCAGTAGAAGGATTGGCGTGTACATACCCACGGTGTTGGGCTATCATTTAGACAAGTTAAGCTTAAGGGAAAATTTCCAAACCACTGATTGTGACTCGTCACATGACTTATCATCGGCTCAAGCAACGCTCAAATCCAGCAATGAAATTATAGAGAGCTCATACACCAAAAACCTGGCTCTCTTTAGTTTGTGCTTATGTTGACAGACAAACTACCATTACAATAACAACTGAGTTTAGGAGATTCATGAAAATAATGAGAACTAACTGAATGTGTTGACTTGAAATTCAAGGTACAAATGTACTATATAAATACCAAGGCATGAACAGAGAGTATCATATCGTTGGTATTATCTTACATTTCTCTAACGCTACACAACAATTATTTCGTGTATGTATAGGTTTAAGTCCCGAGCTTTGGCCAGTCAGCAGTGACTCACACCAACGACATATCCCTTTTTGCCACGATGATTGTATACTTGCTTGGCCAAAGAAATAATAAATATATGAAACTCTGTGAAATGGGCTGTCGGGGGCTAAACTTCAAGTTTGTCTTAAAGCTACAGACAGATTATGTAATTTATATTTCTTTTATCTGTATTATGGTCGACCAAATATGTAGTACTACTGTAGTACTTCTTCTCAAAGGGGCTGTTGTGTAAAGGTGACCTTAGCAATGTTGACAACATCGGTAGGCCAACAACACAAGACCTTATTTGACGCCGCTGAAAATGCAAGACATTAGGGAAAGGGGACACAACTTTGGCTAACATTAGGTGACTACCTGGGTTCAAGAGGTGATTCATTTCTGCTTTCTTGTTAGCCTGCGTTTCCTTCTGATTCAGTTTGTAATAGTGCTGTCAAGCGATTCAAATATTTAATTGCATTAATGTCATAGTTAACTCGCGATTAATCGCAAATTTTTTTCTATTCTAAATAACCCTTGATTTCGTGCCACTAGCCTTTTAGTGAGATCAGAGAGCGTTGAGAAAGGATAGTAAGAGGAGAGATCCGCAGTGGTACGCCTATCGTGAAACGTCAAGAGCCCAGGGTTTTATTTCTTTCAATCACTGAACTTTCAAACAAAACTCTTGCTCAGCAAAGATGGGAAATACTTTAACATTTATTATTTAAACCAGTATGAATATTCCTACAGGATGTAGTCCTATACACATTACCAGACACACACACACACACACACACACACACACACACACACACACACACACACACACACACACACACACACACACACACACACACACACACACACACACACACACACACACACACACACACACACACAGCTGGAGCAGC
>OOFH01075777.1:0-13375 GCA_900323355.1 Merlangius merlangus | reverse complement strand
CGCCACGCCTGGGGGTATGCCGTGGGACCTTTAATGCGTTGTCCACTGCGCACACGTGACTGAGGAAGAACGCTACCTTCTCGGCGGCGTGGCAGTAGGCCCTGGTGGGGAACGGCAGGAACACGGCGTCCCGCAGGAAAGTGAGGTAGGGGTCGAACCCTGGAGCCCGCAGTCCCGCCCCCAGGTTGACGGGCAGGCTGCTCTCGACCAACGTGCTGATCAGCTGACAGAAGGCCCGGGTCAGAGGGTATTCCTCGCAGCTGGACTCGATCTCGTTGAGCTCCACCTGGTGGACACAAGCATCGGCGAGAAGTGCAGTCAAGAGCTGCAACACACACAGAGGTCCCCCTCATCTGTCCACAGAGATCCACCAGCAGGATGGTGTGTTAACATGCAGTCAACAGCTTACATTGACAGGTCCTTGTTTACAGCCTGTGAACGTTATTCAGCAATTTACTGTAATCAATGAAAAAAATAATGATACGCTTGGTTGGTGAATTTGATATCACAAAGCAAGTAAAACAATGTTCACAGATGTAGTCCTACCTCAATGCCAGCCGCCTGTCTCTGTCCAGGTACTCTCACTGTCTGGAGGATCTGGAGAACCATAGCACAGCACAAGGACTTAATGACGATCCCAACGCACACCTGCTATGAAATGCGGATACCTGTATGTACATAATGCGGTCCTGCCATAGTGTCATATATTATGAACTAAAGAATAACCAATAACACAACACAAAAGGAATATCAATGAGGTACTCTATAGACAATTGGACAGAATAAAACACTGCAACACCTTGAAGGGAGGATGAGTCTATTGATATTATCCCCACTGATCAATAAAGAGAGAAACAGCAATGACCACTTTACCTGGGTGTACTCCAGGGACTGCCAGAGGGAGGCAGCGATCTCAGGAGACTTGCCGAAGGCAGCCAGGCAGCGTAGGAGCTCCCCCTTGAGGACGGGGGGCACGCTGCACTGGAGCAGGCCCAGGACCACTACCACCGGCGTCCACTGGGGGTGCTCACACAACGCCAGCCGCGCATTCTCACTCTAGCGGACCAAGGAGGCACACACACAATGCATTGAAAAGAGCTGAAGGGATTGGAATCAGAAACAAGTTGATGGGCATGTGTTGGGCCTCCGGCCACATTTTGTGAAATGTTTGACGTTGAATGTATTTGTTTCATGGATTAATCATATTCAAGCATAACAGGCAATTGTTATAATGTCTAAACTAGTTCTTGTTGACGAATGAACATTTCCAAATTTTCAAATTTCAGTCCTTCCAGAAAAACGTGATTATGCGATCGCATAATTCAACGCATAATAAGCCAAAGTTCACATATTCATGTTACTCACTTTCACTGCATAAATTTGCAATTTCTGCGCAGAATATGCGGGGCTTGCTAGATATTATAGTCCCCGCATTTTCGTTGCTAATAAGTCACATATATCTTAGCAAAAAGTTGAAAAATGTTGCGTTTCCTTCACACAAGAGCAACCATTTCCCATTGTTGCCATGGGAACTTTATGAAGTGAAAGTCATTGAAAAGCTGCATTTTTTCACAAGTTCCCACAATGTTTTTAAGTTAGCATTCATCGCATAAAATTGCATAAATATGCTGCATATTTCATCGCATATTTTAAGAAAACGTGCCGCATAATCAAGGATTTATGGCCGCAACAGTCACAAAAAAACAGCGCATTTTTCTGGAGGGACTGAAATTTTTAAAATGAGAGTAAAGGCAGTGCACAAGGCAGCCCGGTGTGGACCGGACGGGCCGTACCCAGGTGATGATGGTGGTGAGCAGCTCCAGGTAGGAGGTGAGCCCGTCCACCTCCCTCTGGGTGATCCCGCGGGTGGGCGGGTGGCGGTAGAGGTTGGCGGCCTCCGGGCTGGGGAGGTCCCGCCGCAGGTTCTCATGGTACAGCATCAGAGAGTGGAACAAGAGTTCCCAGGACACCGGTCGGCCTGTCATGCCCTGCATGGTGTCCCCTGGGTGGTGTTGAACACAATATTGTTAGAAAAATCAATGCATACAACAATCACGTCTTTCCCATGTTGTTGAATGCATATTTACATATATAGTCACTCCAGGATAAACAACATGCCATTTCATTTGAAAAATCTAGTACTATTTCTCAAATTGGCCCGTTTGTTTAGATTTAAACCTGCAATATGGAACTTTCGATTTTTCTGGTCTTTCTTGCCCCCCCCCCCCACTGTGTGAAAGTCTCAGACGGCGATAACGGAAAATGATATAGCTAATGCTATGGCTGTTATGACAACTCCAGCTGCTAGGGGTTGCGGTGGGAAAACGTACCCAGTGGAGGATTAATACAGTCAGCCCGAGCGAGGCCTTACCATGAGTGGCTCCGTTGGTCTTCAGCAGGCTGAAGCAGTAGTGGGAACACTGCGGCCCGTTGGCCAGACCCTTCAACATCCTCAGGTAAGGGATGACCAGGGTAGAGGGGAGCAGGTCTCCCATCTGACGCACAAACTTGGATAGCACCACCTAAAGGGCAGGAATAAACAAAGCATGATGGGAAAGGAGGTCAGGTAAGAGCTGATAAATTATAGTGTGTCATGAATGGGTTTTTAGTAGTCTGGCTGAGCGGAAATGGACAGCGTCTATAGCGCTAGCGTCGGATTCCACCGCTACTCCTCCCCTTCCTGTTGCTGGCTGTCCCGTATTGTGCTTCCCCTCATGGACACCGCTGCTGCTTCCCGCGGTTAGCCCCGCCCTAGACGACTGTGATTTGTTTAAAGAAATAAAAACAGGCCAGCCCAGTTTCCTCCCGGATAGACGGCTCTAAATAGCGTGGATCCAGACCGTTCTACTTGCTGTAGTTTGGTCTGGCTTTGCGAGACAAGGTTTTTAGTGACGCTGGTAAGTCCAGCTCATACCTGTTTATGCGGGGGTCTTTGCAGGGCCATGCCCAGATATGAGCCCTGCAGGTTGGTGTGATGAAGAGACTCCGTGGGAGCCCAGAACTCTAGACCGAGCTCCAGACCAAACGGGTCTTTGCTGTAGAACTCACCGATCTGGAAACCAAATGTGGGCAAAGATGGCAAAAGATTGATTACAAAGCAACATTTCCACATGGCTGCTGCTAATCATGACAATATAACTGGGAAATCTCCATAATTTAACTTGATTATGAACTCAGAAACATCCAACTTCAGCCAGCTGTCATGGACCATGAACCCTTTGAACCTTGTTCTATTGCCTCCGTCCTCTCACAAGAAAAACATGATGGTGTACTTGTTGTACAGTCACTCTTTGCAGTATTGCAGGCTTTATCATGTGAAAGGTTGTGCGTAGACAATGCAAACTAACCAGGAACATGAGGTGGTCTAGGTCTTTGCGTAACGACGAAGGGGGCTCACTGCCCATCTGTAGGGACATATACACCAAGCGGGCATCCTCATCGGCTCGGTTACGCAGCTGCTTCACCTGCAGAGAAGGAAAACCTTAAGAGTGGGCACCAAACCTTCGAATCAACATGGACTGAAGTCCTCTGGCAATAAAAAATGATCCCAAAAAATATGTATTTAAAAACATATCACTAAATGTGTTAGTAACACACTATGACCTGCCTTGATCGGCATGAGAGCCAGAAAGTCTGTAATTAAGGTATGAAGGCGACGGATGTAGAACTCTTCCTGGGTGAACCCTTCACATCCCAGCATGCCATCTTTCATGAACAGGAAGACGTCTCCCAGGAGGGCCAGGTCAGCCAGAGCCTCGTCTGACTCCGTGAACTCCACAAGGGCTGCGATAAACACATAAAGTAGTAAGCCACAATGTACAGTCCCCCCATATACTATCCATACATTACAACTGTGTGTGTGTCAGCCACAAAAGGTGGACGTACAGGAGCCCTGTGGAAGCTGGGACAGAGCCCTCAAAGCCAGAGCCCACGCAAGCCGACAAACAGCCTGCAGACCAGGAATCTTCCAGGTAGGCCCTTCCAGCAAACGGTTATGCACCGCAAGCACGTAGTCCCTCTCCGTCAACAAGGGTAGGGCCTGAAGCAGATCTGGACAAACACAACACGTCAATGCTTTCAACTAGCAAGTTAACGCACGGTTACATATTTGTTGTACTTTTGACAGTAGAAACCAAACACAGAAAAGCTTTAAAAACTTAACCGAGCAGGGTGTCGGCAGGTTTGAAAATGTTATATTTAAGACTTTTTAAGACCATTATGAGGGCAATTTAAGACCCATTTCATCTCCATACCGGCAAAAAAAGGTGCAAAGGATGTGAAGGAAAATCAAAGTCGCAGGGTTACTTGCAAGCTAAATAAATGTATTCACATTCAATAGAACATGACTACACAGAACTGTGTGTACGCAAGAGTTGTAAGAGTATAATACCTGCTAAGGGTTGAGTGATAATATTTCAATAAATTGTATCCAGCATTTATTCATCTTACCTTCCCTATCTTCGGTTCCTTGCTCTAAGAAGCTGACGTCTAAACAGTACAGCAATGCCATGACCAGAGAAAGGTTTACACTGTCCAATGAGCCATCAGCTTCAACTGTCACTGTCTCCAAGTGGCCAATTAGGGCCAGGGTGTCATCTTTAGTGAGAGGGGATTGGCAGGTCCATGAAAACAAGCTGTCTGCCAATGCTTGTCTAGATTCCTTGATGAGGTCCAATACCTGATAATGACAAGATTTCAACTTGTGGTCAAAATGTTGAACAATGCCTTCCCTCACCACAGGTGAGAGTTTTTCAATTAAGTTAGGTATTTAAAATTGGTTGTCCAAATTTTTTTAACACAATAAGTAGTAAGATGTTTTGACTTGTACCTGTTTCCGGTGCTTCTCGTTGCCAAGACCGCGTTGTTTCTGCAGACGCTCAAACTCCCGTGTCACGTTGACCTCGGACACCAAGCTCAGGATGCGCTTGGTCAGACCCTGGCTCATCAGTTCATCTGTGAACCGCGTGGTCAAGGCCACAAGCTCTCCACTAAGGGACAATAAACCAGACACCCCATCAGCCAGTTAAACACAAACAATCACTCTTTTTCTTTTTCTAATCAGGTAAATGATTTGGAACCGGCTGAATTGTGAGGAGAAATTTAGGCAAGACATGGAGGAGACCGTAAGCCTGAATTATACTCTGAAAAGCCCAATAGGTGTGCACTGAGGGTCGCTACGCCCGTGCTTGCAGATGTGAGACTAAAGTATTCAGTGACATCTGATATCTTCATAATAATGCGATCCTTGCATATATACAAACCTCTCCTAGTCCAGTATAAATGTACTAGAAAAACAAGCTGGGAGGATACGTTTTTTTGTTGCCCTGACATGTAGTTGCACCTTTTGGAGAGGTGGACATAAGCTACGTGTCGCCATCTTCGGGCAACGCCAGTAACGTAGAGACTCACGGTGTACCAAGGGCGACTGTTCATCACAGAGGTATAATTCACCCCTGACTGTGGTCACCCACTGATCACCAAAGAATAATCAACCTGACTGTGGTTACCTATTCATCACCAAAGTATAATCCTGACTGGTTACCTGAGCTCCAACGTGAAGGTCTTGCCTGGACGGGACTGAATGAGGGACCGCAGGGAGTTGGCCACACAGAGCTTGCCGTCCCAGTAGAGCAGCACAGCCACCAGCCCACGGGTCAGTCCTGGGAAGTGCGGCTGCTGGTGCTCCCCTGCAGCAAGGCATGCAAGAGATCATTAGAGAGTAGAAGTAAGGTATTAATCACGCTCTCTTGACGGAAATCAGTTGAACAACAAGACTGTTATTAAATAAGGTCATTTAAAATGCAGATAACATTACCTGCCAAAAGCAGCTCCAGGGCTGCCAACTCTCCCATATCAAACATGTCACTGAGGATCAGCGCTTCTGTAAGGAGCTGCTCAGGCACCAGTCGTGAGCCTTGTTGGCCTTGGATGGCTATGCCTTCTGTGCTAGCTTTACGCACTTTATCCCTCTGCTCTGCACTCTTTGGCTGCAAACAAAGTAAGACAGTGTTTGTGTTTAATAAAAGGACATGAAATTAGACACACACAAATAACTTTGACACAAAATTCGATGTGTTTTTAAATGACTTGTGTATTTTAAATGACACATACAGGGTTTTTGTACAGAGACAGAAAGTGTGGCTTGTGTTTCTTCAGCTGCAAGTCGAGGAGGTGGACACTCTCCGACTGCCTCCTCATAACAGCTCCCTCCACCGTCTCCCATAGCTCCTTCAGCGGCCCCCACAGACTGGCTCCTAATGGTACACATAGCATATACTGGAAATTGAGTGACAGATGGTAAGGTCGGTGTAGTAACATATTCCGATTGCTTGTAAACATGCATTCATGGGGCTCGAAGAAATGGTGAATAGCAAGTTTGTATTAAGTTTGTAGTTTCTGTGAAGCAGACTGCAAGGGGAAAACAATGAATACAAGTAAACTTCTAACATAGTATGTTGCATTAATAATCGTTCCTCTCCTGACCAACTAATACAACTTTCTATGCACTCCCAAATGACTTGCTTGCCAGTAGATGTCTTACTCCCTTCGAAGTGGAAACACAAGTCAGCTGTCAAATTATAATATAATATGCACCAGTACATTAACGAAACACATGCCATATACGATTGAAGGAAGAGGTGTTCATTCATAGCAAACTAACACTAACAACTATGCTAGGTTGTTAGCCTAGCCACTATTGACGGAAATTGACATGGATAGAGCCACATGTGCTCGATTCAAACAAAACTGAGTGGAAGTGGCCTTAGGAAAATAATTATGTATGTATTTATGTGGCATGCGTAGCTCGTGCCTACTGTCTCAACGTTGCAGAACTATCACGTTAGTTAAATAAAATATTCCATACCCGAATTTACCGCCATCTGCGCCGCCATGATATGTGGTTACCGGATTTTGGACAGAGTGAAGAGTTAGTGCCAGTATTAAATTCTAACCAATATATGCTTTGAAACTATATTATAAATGTTCTTGAAACTTTTCATATCATACTTGATCCAATTAATAACGTTCTGAATAAGACTATGATTTATATGAATCGTTGTACAATTTTTACAATACAGGCGAGGTCCTTATTTTTTAATTAACGAGTTGCGGCATGGGTAATGTAGTTTATATTTTAAAGGACGCAAGTCTTTTTAGTTTACTCTTGCACACCAAGGTGACACCTTTCATATAAAATGAAAATGTTATTTCTAACATGTCGGAAGGCCTAAATATAGAAACGATTTTAATTTGTATAAACTAATTCGTAATCCAAGCGGAACCTCTTAATCTACTTCCTTGTTTCGACCAGAGTGACGTTTCGTGTTACATCAAAATACCCATGCGATTTGTGTAGTCTTCAATCTATGACCGCTGTGACATTTATCGCATTTATGTTAATTTTCCTACATTGTAAATGAAATGGCTCGCGTCGTCAAAGTGTTTAAGACTTTGCGGAATCACTGGAAGAAGTCCACGTTTGCTGTGTGTGTTTTGTCTTATGGTGGACATTGGCTCTATGGAATACATTGGTAAGTCATACATTTCTTCAAATCGGAATCATAATACATTATTAGCTAACTATATATTACTACCGTTAATCCACAGTCTTCTGTGCTAATTATGTTATACGTAATGTGTTTTAGTGACAGCGTTCTGCGAAGGGAAGCTTGCTTAGAAGCCAGGGTAAGAAGGGCGTTTTTTAATTTGTAACAGGTTGTGTTTCATAATTGGGTTAAGGATTTCGTTCAACATTTTCTTATTCAAAGTGTTTACCATCCCCGTGCTAGGAATTTGGACGTCAACAGATATCACCACAAGAGCAGCTCAAGAAAGCAACTGTTATACTGAACCCTGCAGCTTGTAATGGGTAAGATAATGCAAATGATCTTGCTTAATATACACCCTTTCATTCGAGTCTTATTCTGTGTTTGTTTTCTGAATCGCACTTCTGTTGTCAACAGTAAAGCCATCAAATTATTTGACAAGAATGCGGCTCCAATTTTACACCTGGCCGGTGTGGAGATTACACTTGTCAAGGTAAATAAATGAAAGAGTCTTCCTTTTCAAACAACGGTAATAATGACCACATTTAGTAACTGAAATATGATTGTGACCTTACAGACAGACTTTGAAGGCCAAGCCAAGAAACTGATGGAGTTCATTGAGCAGACAGATATGTTGATAGTGGCTGGCGGGGATGGTACGCTCCAAGAAGTGGTGACCGGGTTACTACGAAGACCGGATCAAGTACGAATAACCTTGACTGCATGAACCATGACAGTATGGCTGTCTGATATAATAATAGTGGTGAAACATCATACACTTACTGTTCAAGATGTGAAATTAGGGTTCACTCTTGAGCCTTTCCCATAACTGATCTCCAGTCGGATCTATATGTAGCTCCTAGTCTGCCATTACTTGCATGTTTGATAATAGTAGTAAATTATATATTTTAACATGCAAATCAGACTTGGATGTAAAAGCATAGAAACTTAAATTTGATACTTATTACCATTGTGTCCCTTTTGTTTATAGGCACACATGTGTAATACTCCTATTGGCTTCATTCCACTGGGCTCTAGCAACTCGCTGAGTCCAAGTCTTCATCTTCTGAATGACAACCGGGTTAAGTAAGTAAATGAGGAGGTTGTCATTGAGTCCATTACTGAGTGACCGCAAAATCATTCTCTAAATTGTATATGTCCTGGTTTTCAGACACATCACATCAGCAACACTCTCCATCCTGAAAGGAGAGACTGTGCAGCTTGATGTGCTGGAGATCAAGGTGAGGTTAACCTATTTTTATTTGTATATTACATACAGCATCGGCAGTATAACTACTGCTGATGTTATTATTTACTGTATTTTTCTTATATTTCATTATATTCATTATATTCTGGGTGAAACAAAAAACTGGATCAATTAAGTTTGAACTCGAACTTATAATTATATTGAAGGAATTTTCTTGATGATCACCTTTAACATGCAAAGATTATTTTTTGTATTTTATCAGTGAACCATGAGATGACTGTCCTGGATAATCAACAATGCCTGCCTTTATGTTTGAACCTTGTGTCTGTTGCAGGGGGAGAAAGAGCAGCCAGTGTTTGCCCTGATGGGACTGCGATGGGGTGCGTTCAGAGATGCAGCTGCTACTATCAGCAAGTAAGAGTGTTTAACACAGACACCAACACTTCAAACACTTGGTAGGATTATACTTAAAATAACGTTGTCTGTGTGTTTTCCTAGGTATTGGTATATGGGACCGTTGAAGACAAAAGCAGCACATTGGCTGAGTACTCTACGGGTGAGCCCTGCCGTTGTTATTCATTTTCAAGTCGGAGGTCAACGTACAAGCAGGGGCGATTAGAGAGAAAAACAGTCAATTATGCAGCATTATCGAGAGCAATGTTGACTTGAATGTGTTTCTCAGGAGTGGCCCCTTGTACGCGAGGTCTCGCTGTCCTACCTGGAGCCCACCCTTCGGCCCGCTGAACTGCCCACAACAAGGACACCAAGGGCCAGCCTGCCGTCCCGCATCATGCGCAGACTAAAGAACTACTGGTCCCCACCGGTGGAAGGTAACGGGATGGATGGATGTGGCGCATGCTGTGATCATGCCCCTGCTGCGAGTTCCCCCAGCATCACAGGAAGCTCACTAAAATGCTTTCTAATGTTGGTGCATAAACAAAGAGTGAACACACATGCATGTACATATATGCATAACATAAAGGAAGAACCCTTTAACCGTTTCTTATACAAAAAGTCTCTGTTGACTATGGCAAGAGCAGGCCGCGTAGATCTTTCAGTGTGTGAGTATCCTGTCATGAATAGGAAGAATGGGAGTGTCGCTACACTGTGATGCATACATTCATTTTTTATACAGTTCAGTCAGCCACAGAATTGTTTATTTTGAGTTCCCCCTAGATCAATCCACGTATGACAGCCGCTGATAAAACATAATTTGCTGGTCAAACCATTGTATGCATGCTGTTTCAACAACCCCTCCTTTGTTCTTCATTCAGAAACTGCGAAAGTGGAAGAGCCGGAGAAATGGACGGATCGGCAGTTTTCCACGCTGGAGCTGCTTATTCATACACACAATAAAAACCCAGTGGAGAGGGTGAGTAACGAAATTATTCAGCATATCGATGTTACATTCTTAGTTGAACAACCTGTCCACTGTATTACATCTTCCTAGAAAGGTAATTCTCATCATTGTTTTTTATTTCCTTAGCGCCTTTATGACTCCTTGATGATCCGTGCAGAACCAGAAAACTTCACTGTTGGAGAGTTCATTGCTGCTGGGTCAGTAGCATACAACAAACACACATGCCTAGTCATTAAAAAAACAAATGTATGGTATGAAAGATGAGAAGCATTAGTATAAGGTCTGCATGTCTACTCCTTCCACAGGAATGAAAAAGAATCAGATCCAACGATCTTCACTGAGAAATCCACAACACTAGAAGCTAGTGTTTGCCAACTGAAGCTGCCAGAGGTCTGATTCCTACAGCGCTTTGAGCATCCGTGGTTACTGTAAGAAAAGTGTAATAGACTTGTTTTATCCGTTTTCTAATGTCAGCTCCTTTCCCAACACTTTCCCCCACAGGATGTCGGTGGCTTCTACAACATCGACAATGAGGAGTATGATGCCATGCCTGTAGAGGTGAGGCTGTTGCCCCGGAAACTGCGTTTTTTCATCAATGCAGAGCGCAGGGAACAGCTTCTCACACAGGCACAATGAGGTAGAAAGCTGATTGAAGCAGGAAAAACAAGAAAAGGCTGCAAATAAATATCTTCTGTCTTTGAGCTTCTGCATGAAATACTACATAACATGTTAATGTTTGTTTGCTCTGAACAGCTGTTGAACATTAGCTCAAACCATTAAGTTATTTAATTAATTACTTAAGATATACTTGTGTATAAATCAAAGGACCAAGTTTTTGCAGCCATTACATATTTTGCAAGGGTTTATCCTGTTTGCAATATCCCACCATTGTAGCTCAGTTGTCAAACCATCATTCAATTGAGCAATCTTCTTAGGTTCTCATACAATTTCTATATGCAAGGTGCTTTATTCAAATGATACACCCAGTATGAAACATCATAGAGCACTTTTATCCAAGAAAAGAGTTTATTGTTTTACAATGGCAGGACCGTGGACCTGGTATGAGATGAAGTGGTTAAAGTGATGAGACTTACATGTTCTATACCAATGTCTCAGTGTTTCATGTTAGTTAAACCATTAAAGTTGCTAATGTGAGTCTGGCTTATTTCTCTTGAATACATTCAAGAAATGAACCGTAACTGTATAATGATGTGTGGTGACAAGAATTGTGCGTTACAAATCTGCTGTGTATTGACATTCAGTGGTGTGGCAAACAGTCAAATACTTATTTACTAATGCTGGTACACATCTCTGAGCAACTCAACAAAGAAGACCTTTTATACAGTGCTGTGTGTTGTGTACTTTCCTTCCCTGTTGCATACACCTAAAATTAAACATTCAGTTCAACTGGAGGCAGGTGGGTAGGTGTGAGGAAAACTCTGTCTTAAAGCAAATATTTGACGGACGCAGTAGTCAATCATTTCACAGTAGTTATAACGCCTACATATCCTTAAGGCCCACGTTAACCACTCCCAACAAAAATGGGTTAAGTGCCTGTTTAAAAAAAAGAGGCTTTTTTTTAGCACAGGATATATATGCCGAAATCCAGGCTGTACTTTTTAATTCTTTCGTAAGTGACATGACCAGAAGCCTTAATGAGGCTTCAGGTCATTAAGGGTGGTTATTTTTTTCTCCATCCTTCTAGAGCACAGATAGGAAGGACCAATAATAACAAGGGCCCATCAGGCCATTCGGAGGACCATTCTCCCCCTGTACCCCTTGCCTGCACATGACATCACCGGTTCCCCCAGGCACACAAAGGAATTGTTGTCACACAGACGAGTCGCCAGGGTAACTGACACTGATCAGCAAGACATTTCCAACAGCAATTCTACAAAATGTTTGTTAAAAAAAAAGGGACCGATACATAACTTCTTAGTATAATCCAGTATCCAGTACTATAATACAGTCTCACTGAACGAGTGACTGTAATAAAAAGCCCCGCATTCAGTATTTCTTCAGCACATGCAAGACAACCACACAGAAGATAAAACACACACACACACACACAGCCACTCCACTTAAGGACGACTTATTGGCACAGACCATCAATACACGGTGACCAGGATTCTCATTTGTGTGAAATACTGGGCCATAAACACAGCACAACATAAATTATTATAACTCTTTGAGAATAAAGGCATGTTCAATAAGAAAATCCTCCAGTACTGGAGATGGTGCAGCATTCATGATAACAGTGCTCATGATTCACATTCTTACTTAAAATAAAAAAAAATAAAAAAGGAACACGGAGAGTCAAATGAAAACACAACGCTACACTACAACTACGAGCACCCTCAAGGGCAGAGCCGATACTGGGCATCACCTGACTGAACACGCAGCCACGGAGCACACATTATCTCAGGCTCGTGACTTTGCTTTATATAGAACAGTCATCTTGTGGAGCAGAACATATTTACTTTATGATAAATAAGCATTGCCTAGCGTACGTTTAATACACCATTGTATTATTCTATTCCTATCGTTTCTTCTTTAAAGGCCAGTGGAATGAGCAAATTTAAAAAATAACATTATTTTACTTTCTCAATAACAGAATGTTTCATCCAAAAGTTAAAGAAATGTATTTTTATTAAAAGATGTTAAACGACATCTTATGACAAAGTGTTTTCTTTGTGACGAGTATTTAAAGCACACAGAGCTCCATGGCTGTAAATCCTCACCACTGGCAGCACTCTTTCTTCAGACTAACGACTAATGAGATTAGTGGATACTAGAAGCGATGCGTAAGGTGGATGACAAGGCACACAAGCAAACCATCCAATCTACTGGAATGTTCCTCCTCATCGAAACACTCTGAGCTAGCTAGAGCTAGCACGCTGCACCCCAGGGTTCACAACACAGCTCAGCGTGAGGTGGGTGCCGTTGTCGTGAAAACACTAGAAATGTAACGGCGGGTGATTGAAGACGTGACAGGCCGTCAGAGCCTAAGACAAACCAAAACAAGGCTGCTTACCAGGTAGGTGTCAATCCGCCACTGTGTATCCAGCAGGGTGGTTCTCCCCCACCTCCTTTAGATCTCCCCCAGTATTAACAACAGACTTGGGATGCTCAGAAAACGAACAAATGTAAATACAGAGAGAAAGAGAACTAAGGCCCTAATGACCGCAGATGGGAAGCGACGCCCACTCCAGGGTTGAGGCAGTGTCTTATGTGACCAAGGATCTTCTGGGGCCTTGAAGG
>OOFH01075772.1:0-13923 GCA_900323355.1 Merlangius merlangus | reverse complement strand
CACACACACACACGCACTCAGACAGTATACACACACACACACACACACACACACACACACACACACACACACACACACACACACACACACACACACACACACACACACACACACACACTTTCATAATTAATCAACAACTGACTTAGTTGTGAAGGAAAGATGAGAAAATAATATCATCCAACTTGGAATGACCAAACACAAAAAGGCAAAGGTGTCTTGTTTTTCCCTTTCATTTAAATCAACAATAAAGCGGAAATAAACATGGCATTCTAGGCCAAGTAAGATATTAGCCTGCAAGAGGTGGACCATTGCCATCTATCTTGCTAATTCTGGTGCTTTGAAGGGGCGATGGTGGCATATCTGCAGGTCTTCTCGCAGTAGGGGACAAATTACAGTACACTAGGGTTGCAGTACATCTAGAAGACTGTCCGAGACGGTCCTGAATTGGTGAGATTAGACCATGAAAGAACACAGGCTGTATGGGATAGACTGATCAGTCAGGTCAGAGAGTCATTCCAGTCCACTGAACACATGGACCAGAGATGTTATTTGATATCTCAGGTGCTTGGTTTTGTCTGCGTCCTTGGCTGACGTGTCCGAAACAGCGATGAAACTGGCGCCATGGCTATCATAACATTTATACAAACATTAACATTTAGTTTGATGGATTCCCTCCATTCCCTTCCAGTCCAGATGTCAATATCTCAAAACTTCTAAATGATCAAAGAGATCAATTGCCACTGAAGTGAATTCCTTAAAATTATTTATGAACAGAATGGCAAAAGGAAAGAGCAGAGTTGTGTTACATTGAAATCAACATGAACATTTTGCAAATGGCTTCGACAGAGGTTCCATGCTAGAGAAACGTACAGTTTTCTATGGCTCCCCTTAAGTCGACTGACACCATGAATATTGCAGCAGGCCGGTGAGTATGTGTGCATTCATATTTCTTGCCAACCAACAAAACGGTTGACACAGTTATGGCGTGAACGTCCCTCTGTGGATGTACACGTTTGGCATGTGTGTGCATGCCTGTATGTATGAGTCGGGGGCCACGCTCCCATTTTGGACCCATTGAAACAGATTCCCACAGAGCTTTTCTTCATCGAGACATAAGTAAATACAATAAACATAATCATATTTAAATAAAAGAGTGAATGGAAGAGGAGAAGAGACAGGCTATTTTGAGGCATTGGAGGAGATCTGATTTACATGCAGCAACTATTCCGCCGCTGGGCGACCATACATAATTCATCTGGTTTATTGACTACCACGAAATTCTATTAGCTGATAGACTGATACTTTCCATAGGAACAAAAGCTGACTGTCCTTTTCATGTGTGTTTCCAGGAAACGGATGTCTATCTATGAAGAACGATAAAACAAGAGTGGGCTTCAACATCACTGTCATCACATATGCTACAAATACAGGGCTGTATTGATGGCTCATAAGAGGACATATAATAAAGTATATTTACCATTATGACCAAGCAGCATTGTATTAAGCAAAACAAAAACTGTTGATGGTAATGGCTTCTTCTAAGGGGTAAGATATTGTGAAGTCGTGGTCAATATGGTGGACTATGAAAAGGGTCTTTGCAGATCAGCATGATAGCTTGATATTCTGCTGGAAGGAACACTAGGGCAGCGTTTCTCAAACTGTGGGACGCGGAGACATGCAAGGTGGGGCATGTTATTATTTTTTTTATCAGATGCGCAATGGACGCACTGTGTCATTCATAGGGAGGCACTCGCGTCAAGGCAGCTTAGTCCCGACCTGAATAAGATTTTGAATGAGATTGCTGAATTTCATGAAGACCCGGCCCTTAAAAGCGCGTCTGTTCTCCGCACTTTGGGAGTAAAAGTGCGGCAAGGTGAGGCAAGGTGGCATTCCCGAGTTAAAGTGCTGTCGCGCGTGTTTGAACTCCGAGTAGAGATCCGCCTCTTCTTGGAGGAAGAGCGCATGTATGAATCTGCAAGCAAGTTCACTGATGAACATTTCTTGATGAATTTGCCCTATCTTAGCGACGTATTTGGAAAGCTCAATGAGTAAACTCTCCAGCTACAAGGCAAAGACAAGCAACTTCCTCACCTGGCAGATAAGATCACTGAATTCACCAAAAAACTTGAGGTATGGGGCAGGCGCCTCGATTGCGACAGTATTGATGCTTTTGGAATCTGAGTGAAATCGCTAAAACTTCTGATTCTGGAGCCACTCTTGTGATCCAATGTATTAAACAGCACATCACATCCCTGCAAAGTTTATTACAAAAATATTTCCCAACCAGCAGTGCTCATTATGACTGGATTATGGGACCATTCAATGCAGCAGGTTGGTATTTAATTGAATATATTGTACAAAGAATATATTGGTCTATGCTTGCTAATATTTTGCTGGAAAACAGAAATATGTCTGTTTTACTTAAAATGCCATAATATATATTTATTTATATTCTATCTGCAGCACCAGCTGATTTCAACTCTGCTGAATAGGACCAACTTATTGAGCTGACCTCTGACTCAACCCTAAGGCTGAATTTACAGCTCAGACACAGTGAATTCTGGCTTGGAGTGGAGAGGGAATGTGCACTAATTGGGAAGAGAGCTGTGCACATTCTTCTTCCCTTTGCCGCACCTTACCTCTGAGATTGGTTTTTCAGCTGTTGCAACACTGAAAACAAAGTACAGGTCTATGCTCAACATTGAACATGACTTGAGAGCAACCACGTTTTGAAATGATGTGCAGTCACTAACTCAGTAATGAGACATACACTTGGTCATTTACATTGCTCTTTATTTTTGGAACTCAGCCCATTTCATGAGGCAAGGATTGACACTATTGTGCTTTTATTTTCTCTATTTTTGAACTGATGTTATTGGTTATTGATTTCGATATTTATTTTCTCTATTTTTGAACTGATGTTATTTGTTACTGACTGATTGACCTACCACTATCTTATGCCTCTTTTCCACCGACAGTACGAGCTCAACTCGCCACGACTAAGCGTGGCATGACTTGGTTTGGTTTCAGGCACTTCGTGTTTCCATCTAGAATAGTACCCCCTCAACGTGGGCGGTTCGCATAGCGCGCATACGCAAAACTGCGCATGCTTATCTACGAGACACAAACAGACAGAGCTACACACAGGAGCGACTCCACCTATATCACGGTCCATGGCGTTTTCTTGCGCTCTGATCCTGTGGTTTTCAATAATAAATCACTATTGTTGACTGAATGCCCCGTCTGAAATCGCACCCCCTCTCCGCATGGTTTATTATCGTGAATGTGATGTCTTATGTTGGGGTTTGCTTATAATATGTGTATATATTCTGTGACAAGTTGCTCATCTTGTGATGAAATGATATAAACACTTCTATAAACTATAAACCCTGTTTTCTTCCGAAGAAGAAATCTTACATATCACTTTCTGTGGTAAGTTGCCCATCTTGTGACGATATGATAAACACTGCTATAACGCGGAGAGAGACTGCAGTATGCTTTTGAATAAATATCAGAAAGAGCCACTAGACAGCATAATCCTTTCTACCGAACCAAACATATTTAATGCCTGACCATTGATTAAATACAGTAATTCTTCAACAACACATATTTGATCACTCTTAACAAGAGACCAGTGCTGTGCTCAAATATCCATACTATCCGTACTCACTATACTTAGTTTGAGTACGTTGGCATTCCAATTAAGATCGGGGCGAAAAGGAGTGTACTGAAAGTACCCGGATGGTGTACTCAAAACGGTCAAACCGGGTGGATCAACGCACACTTTTCGTACTCAAAGGCAGCCATTTTAGCTACATGGCTGAAGAGATGGAGCCAGGCTGAGCCAACGTTGTCTCATTAATGGAGTCATTATGTAATTTTTATAGCTTTTATAGGTTTTTATAAATATAAAGACTTCACCGTTCAAAGCAGGATGTTTAGTGGGGGGGAGGAGTCGCGGCATCAGTTTCGATCGTAATTCTCAGTTAGTGAACAACAGAGTATTCGATTTGGAACAACACTGACATCAGAAAATCAGCGCACTTAGTAATGAAACACCTCCTTAGGAATTAAAAACTTTGGGTGGGATTTCAGCATTTGTTTGCCACAAGACATACCAAGAAAGCATCGCAGAAATCCTTCTGTCTGGAATTTGGATAGGCATTTAAAAAAAAAATGTGGCTGATAGTATTCTCTAGTCTTCTACCCTAAGAATGACCCTTATTTATTTGATCTGGTACACTCTCCATAATGTCCAAAAGTAGCCCAAGCTAGTGAGCTAGGGTACTAAAGAGTTAATCCAAAAAAATATTCTAAGAAATAATAAGCATGATTACAAGGTATTCTACATATACCGATCAATACCAATATAATTTGCAAAAATTTTTGTTTTACAGTAATTTGCATTATTAGCGTTTTCTCGCCACAAATGTAAACAATAGCAATATAGCACTTTATTATTTTGGAATCAACAGACTCGTCAGTAAGGAGACAAACAACTGAATCAACATATCATTACTTTATAAATGTCTTACCGCGAGTGTTTGGAACATTACTTTAAAAAAGTAATTAATTATAGTAACTCACTACTTGATCCAAAAAGTAACTGAATTACTCTATAATAAAGGTAACTAGTTACCAGGGAAAATAACTATTTGCGTTACTGCAAAAAAAAAAGGCTATATGTCAAAACATTTTCTGAGCAGTTTTCACTTGGCCTTAATGTGTTAAATGGTTGAACTGCCCATTCAAGGTCCTGATATACTTCCAGTACCGGCGTGTCCTGGCTTGTGTGTAAAAACACTGGCTCCGATTGGCTAGCATGAAACATGACTCTGCCTTAGCCAATCATAATTGCTTGTCTCGTTGTTAACCCACCCAGTCTCCTCACTAGCAGTTTGTGTTTGGAGCCAGGGGTGCAATCCCTGATTACCCTGTTACTGAAAAAATAACAGCGTTACCCAACGCCGTTCTTTTAAATGGCGTTATTACAAACATTGCTTATCACAAATACCAAAGTTGTTTGTGGCAGGGTAAGTTCAAGAAAAATGTTGTTAGGCTAAATAAGCTTTAGCAAAGTTCAATGACAAATGAAACAGGTACAAGATAATTTTATGAACCCAGGAGACAGGGTTACATAGGTCTTACCACCGACGCCGTTACGGTCTTTAAAGGCTCGCTTTAAGGAAAGACCTTACTTTGTGAAGAAAGACGCATAAATACAGGAGAGAGGCAATTTGTAGCGGCAGTGCTAATGTGAGTATAAACGTCCGGCTCGTTAGGATCCCACTCAATAGGCTCTGATTCGTGTCTGTAAACCTCCTTCTCATGTCATCTTCTCCGCCTTTAAACGGCTTAATTTGCGTCACTCTTTTTTAAGACCAATTAAAAGCTCTTTTAAGACAATTCCTCATACTTTTACATATTTTTCATCTACCCACCATATTCGATGCCCAAACCAGGCAGGACAGAAGGAGTCAAAGTGACAATACAACATCCCACTAGCTTCTCCCAACAGGGTCCATGCAAGTATCCAACCTAAAGGTTCTTCATTTGGTCACGTATTTACAGACACCTTGCATGTTCCAGAAGCTATATATATACACATGACTGGTCCACTGCAATAAGGCAAAGAGCTCCCTGTTGGTGGAGAACTGCCCAGCTAATTACACAAAGAGGATCCCAAAGGAAAGAGCGCGATGGGGAAGTCAGATACTAAGCAGCGCTTAATGACCTTATTAGCTAGGACTGTTCACTCATTATGTCATTTACATGTTGTATTAAAACTTTGATATTGCTACTCGACATACATAAGTGGATATCAATATAATAAAGACTTGGTGGTTTCCCATATGAAAATCTCATATCTGTTCCTTTTACGGACAGAATTTACAGCAGGTCCGTTCTAGGAGTTACTAATCGAAAATTGCTCATGTGGTGTAAGTAAACCAAGATCCCTAATTGGTTGAAGGGGTCTTGCGATGGTCATCGCCTCTTGGGGAATTCAGTGTGGCTGCTGGGTCTGAGCTGATGAGCCAGAAGAGTGAAAGCACATGGGGATGTGACACCTTGTGCCTGCATTTCATTTGTTGAAGGCCACTGTTGGCACTTCCCTGGTTTCTTTGCCTAGCGGTGGCAGGAATGGCACTAACACCTCGGGGGAGGAGGTGCCCGAACTTGTGTTTGTGCCGGAGGCCACAGTTGCTAGAAACAACGCCTCGGCACATCACTGTCTCTACTGCTCCTCCAGAGAGACAGTGAATGAGGGGGAACCACAGGAGGCAGCTCTCATAGCGCCACAAGGCTGAGGCGGTTCTTACAGAGCCACAAGGCTGTGGGGGCACTATAATGTTGTTGGCGGAATGACGATTCGAAAAGTCGATTCCGACACACGGCAAACCATAGTAAAAAACAACAAAAGACAATATGTTGTCGATTAGGGCTGGGTAAAAATATCAATTCATCAATGCACTGCAATTTATTTGTTCTCGATTAAATTTTGATTCAGAACTTTTTTGAAATCGGTTATTTCCATTAAAAAAGAAAAAAAGAAAAAAAAGAAGCATACTCAGTCATTGTAATCGAGTGTGCCTAGATGTACATGCCCTTTTACATTTGTTTATGTTATGATTATTACTTTTATGCTGCAAGTTTCGCTCAGGAACAATACTATACAATGGTGTATTCCCTTTTTGCTAGTCAAAGCAGTTTGAAATGGTTAATTCTAAATAATATTTAGGATTTTTTGTCATCTGCACGTATTATTAAATCGTGCCGAAGCAATTGGATCAATATCGAATCGAAATCTAATCGAATGAAGACATAAAGAATCGAATTGAATTAAATTGTGAGGTACCTGGCAATACCCAGCCCTATTGTTGACGTAGCTTATGGTATGTCTTTCTTAAATGGCAGCACCAAACAGCATTGCACTTGGTGATGCGTGTCATCTCACCTCTCATCCAGAACTTTGTCGTTCAGCATCCAACGGACGGAGGGCGTAGGGAAGCCGGTGGCGGCGCAGGGCAGCAGTAACACACCTGTGTCCACCACCTTGGTCACGGCGGTTGGCAGCACCAGGAACTCGGGCTTCCTTTCTTCCGTCGTCTCTGTGGAGGAAGAGGGTCCATATAGGGGTGTCAGAGGCTCAGTATAGGGACACCACAGCGGGTTGTGAGGCAGAGCATCCAGGGTTTCTGTTCTATTGGGCGTCATCCATCTTGGAAAATCAAAGGACTCTCTCTGTGTACGTGTGTGGGTATTACGACTGGAGCATTGGTATTAACCCTTTGAGTAGGCTTCAAAGTGCCTTAAAAATCCACCCTCCTACAGCACGGCCCCCCGCAGATTCAGCAGTAACTAACTGCATTGATAATGTCCACTGTTGACCTACAGGTCACGGCCGTATCTTTGGTCTCAGCACCATCACATCCTGGGTAAGAAACACAAATCCTACATGTATGTGGTGTTTCTAGTATGACTGGATCTCAAGTAAGCCCATGTCAAAGATAGATTTTAATCTATTATGGGACTGGTGTTTAACAGAACGTCATTACATTCCTCGCCCTCTGTTCAGCCTCTTTCTGCAATTCTCCCCAGTGCCTAATTTACAACAATTCTGGCGGCCTGATTTACAACCTCTAATATCTTTCCTGCACTAGCAGTCACTCCTTAACTACTCAGTAAATAAATCTTGAGTCTGTTTAGCTGTGGTTCGGGGGCAGGGGTTGAGCAGGGAATCAGCCCGACTTTGAGTTGCCGATGCTAGGTTACAGCAGGCCCATTGACAACCCCCCCTGGAAGCATTCCCTTCTTCTGATTCAACCTGGGTAAGTTGTCGAAGGTCACTATAGATGCATTCTCCTTGTGTTACTGGTCAGAGTAAATGAGCGAGGCGGAGGATATGTTGTGCCTATGGAACTGAATGGGCGGGGGTTTATGGATTTCTAATGCATTGTGGGATACAGGACAACCTACCAGCCATCAGCACACTTTATTTAGAGATGAGAGCAGGATGACGCCGAGGCATTAATGGAAAGGGGAGAACCTCGAACTGTACTAAATAACAATGGCAGCAAAGTGTTTGGAACCCTATGGATCTTATAGGATATACTGCCCAATCATTGATATCAAATCATAAAAATATTAAAATACATCAAGGACATTCAAACACACTTTAACACATTAAATAAAAGCTTTACCAAAATGTCCGGGTTTTTATGTCTTACACATAGGGATGTCACGAGAACCGATGATCAGGGATTAATAATACATACGCAAAAACCTATAAGTAAACGGTTCCATCAAGCTTTTCAAACAAAAGGAGGTTGACACTGAAATGTTGACTATTGGTCCTGTCTCGAGTATTTGGCTATTTCAAATCACCCCTGCCTGCTTCATAAAGGCTGGCTACAGGCATTCATAAACCTGTCCTTAAAACAACCCTAAACGTTCATTTTCAGAAATGTGCAACTCACCGAGTAGTTAGTGGTGTTCGTTGATGTTCCAAATCAAGTATGGTAGCGAAATACAGTTTCTGTCTTGTTTTATTTGGCATTTTGTAAATCCATTGATTTCAGTTGGAAGGCTCATTGTTCGTTGACCGGAAACGGAAAGGGAGACTGGTTGTAGTCTTTTCGCTCCGTTCTCCGTCTTAACAGTAGGGCTAGAACGGAGCGAAAAGACTACAACCAGCCCCCCTTTCTGTTTCCGGTCAACGAGCAAAGAGTCTTCCAACCAAAATCAACGGATTTACAAAATGCCAAATAAAGCACGACAGAAACTGTATTTCGCTATGATACTTGATTTGGAGTTTTATTTTTATTTATTATTTGAATGCTACATGCCACTGTTCTTTTTTTGTACTGTTAATAGTGCAGTGTTCCCCCAGATTTGTTTGTAGCAGTGGTGCTCTGAGTTGGTAACCTAGCAACACAAGGGGTTGTCCGGGGGCATGCCCCCCCGAAAGAATATTTTGAAAAATAACCCTTTAAATGGTTACTTCAGGGGAAATTTTTGGGGGAAAATGTACGGATTGAGCTTCCAAATATGACATAACAACCAACAGAGTCAAGGTATCTGCTGAGACTAGATCATTGTGAAAATGTGCCTTGAACTTCAGGGCTACAGACTAACTTTTTTCACTAGGAGCACTGTGGCCCCCAACTAAAGATTTTAGGGGCACAACCAGAAATTTTAGGGGCACACACCGTAAATCAACATGCCAATGTGATTTTCTCTTATTTTTTCCCCTGTATTAACACGGGTCGGATGCGGTTTTAAGCATTGCGGGTACGGACGGGTGCGGGTTTGCAAACTAAGACCCGTGCAGGACTCTGGCACACTAGCCGCAGGTCGGAAGAACGCGTCAATATTTTGTGAATTGTTCAAACACACGTAGCAGGTTGTTTAATCTTTCTCCTTCCCACGGCGACGTAAACGCATGCTCGATATTTAATTTCTAAGATCCACCCCCTACCTCTTCCCCATTTAACGTGTAAAAAAAAAAAAAAATTCAGTCACACACTTACATTTTGGTCGCAGTCTGGAGCCCATGGCAGAAATTATTATTATTTTTTTTATTTTTTTGCAATTATTAAGGATTTTTTTTATTTTTGCAGTGCTTTTTTTATTTTTGCAGTGCTTTTTTTAAATTGTCTTAAAAAAAATTGCACGTTAATTGTAATGTTAATAGCACTACATAGCACTGTTCTTTTTTGTAAGGTTAATAGATTTTTTTTTTTCCTTTACTTGATAGGTACATGCCAGTGCCACTGTTTTTTGTAATGTTCAAATATTTTAAATAAATGAATAAATGTTATGTTGAAGTACATGGGATTTATTGTTTTGTTTTTTACCGTGGTATCGAATTGGGTATTGAGAATCGTGGAATTTCACTGGTATTGGTATGGACTACTAAATGTCTGGTATCGTGACATCCCTGTACACACACAAGATAATGGCATGGAAGAATACCAGCCACCAATGTATCGCCTCTAATGGCTTCCATCACACACTGGTTACTTAGTAGGAGGCCTAATGGGAGCCGTTTGGGAGTTCGCCAAGGCCCCCCCGGACACTGTGCTTACCTGGCGTGAGCTGCAGCTGAGCCTCCTCGCTGGCCTTGGTCTGGCCCACGTTTTCCACCAGGCAGCGGTACTGCCCTGCATCATTCTCCGAGGCGTTGCTGATCAGCAGAGCGCCACTGGGCAGCTGGACCAGCCGCGAACCCAGCTCCAGGGACTGCCGGTCCTTTTCCCAGCGTGTGAAGGGTGCCAGGTCTGGGTTGATGTCGCAAGGCAGCACCTGGCTGTCGCCCGGGCGCACGGCAGCCGGCGTGGGCTGGCTTGTGAACCGGGGCATGCCTGGGTGGGGGCATGGAGGGAAACGGGTTGTAGCACACAGGCCTTCAAGTGTAGAAACGATACCGATCAATTCATACTTCCTCATTAACCTTCAAAAGAAGTCTGCTTCTTAGGAAGCGGTTGCATGTTATGACATTAAGGAGTCTTACGGGTGGCATCTTTCAGATTGCAGAATGGGCCAACAACAAAACTGCTCCCTATACAGTTTTTTCAAAACAAGCAGATCCTCCCTCAGCAGAAACCGCTGACTCGTGAAGCTGGAGGGTAATTTTCTTTCTCAGAAAAGCACTAATTAAGAAAAGGAAGGAATCTACAGGCTGTTTATCGTTACTGCAGAACAACTTTCATCTGGATCAAAAATAATTATTTGCCGCGTTTAAAGCCATTGATCTGAAGCCAACACGCAAGGTGGGGCCAAAGGCCTCAATCAGAAGAAACTGGAAACATTGCACAAATGTTGAGTGAAAAGCTGTAGACTAATGATTTTGATCGATAAGGGGATACAGAAACAACAAATTCCCTTTAAACAAAGAGTAACAGTGCTCATAAATCTTCGAGGATTACGCTGGAAATTAGCTAATAGAGAAAAGATACTGAAAACAAGCAGTTTCTGTTCTTTAGGACTCAGCCTGCAAATCTACAAGAGACGTGCTCTACAGTACGTTCTGCTGGCAGAAAAGCTATGCCTCGATCTGCATTGCCCAGTGATTATTATTTCACTGTGTTTGAAGATTAGCGCGTGCGTGTGCGTGTGTGTGTGTGTGTGCACGCCTCAAACTTTCGCTTTGGTCTGTCAACCCATTCAAAAGGGGTGTAAGATGGGCCATTTTATTTGAAATGCTAAGCATAGGTGCTAACACAATCGACTGCAATTAATCACAATTCTCCATTTAATCGAGTGGCGGGGCACTTCATTTTCCAGCCCCTTGCCAGCTTAATCCATTGTAGGCGAGACAACGCACTGGCGGTCCCTGCAGCCATTACCATTGATGGGAGTGTGGGATGCAAGATTGCAATAATCTCCAAGTCGCTGGAACAAAAAAAACGCCCAATACACAAAGGCCCAATACATCGCACCAAACCCAAGGGATATTACATCTGGAGCATCTGGTCAGGAACAGTTACTACCCATACCTACCCATTTTCCTCTTTTAAACATGTGCTTGCTTCTCCATTTCTATAAATGCAAAAGTACCCAATTAGCAGCACTTGATGATTTCATCATCTTGCTACAGTTATTGAAGTGCAAAATATACCAACAAACAAGATTAAAGGCTGACAGATAATTCATAATCAAAACAGATCTTATCAATTAATTTAAGACAATGCAAAACTTTAGGGAAATAAAAGGTTGCCTGAGTGCGATAATAATAAATAGGAAAGGGCATCTTCCTGAAAATGTGTTCTGCAGGGCATTTGTAGTAACGCGTGTAATCATATGTAGAGTGATGAATGAACGTGTCCATCAATCGCGGGAGATAAGCATGATAGCATGAACAAGCACATCCAGTTTCCTTTATAGGAAATTGTTGAGTGCACAGACACACACTGAGGTAAATGCATGCATGCAGTGTGTGTGCCGTGTGTGTGTATGGGCAGCCATGCTTCTACCACTCTTAATTAAAAATTGCCATAGAATGAAAATGAGCAGCTTAATGTAATAGGCACGCGGCTTTACGGATTTCCCAGTAGATTCTGCTGAATTAGACGGCATTCACAAAATACAAAATGGTATTGTATAGAACATCTTTTAGGACACCATCTAATTAATGGAAAAAATGTGAGAGCAATGCTAATGACTCAGAGAGTCTTTGTACATCCCACCATGGACCTGGTGAACAAACCACTGGCTTTGCCTCTACAAAGGACACCCTTCTTTTCCATTATTTTACTCTAGGGCAGGAGTGGGATTATGTGATAGAATGAATGGAACGCTATGCGCTGCACTGAGAAGATTGGTTTACTGGTTTACGATAAAAAACATTTTATTTCATTTTTTTCAAATGGAATCCGATATTGTTGGATTTGAGAATATCAAAGCATGGAGTAGTTTTATCTTAGGAGCCCGCAATATTTAATGTGGACTTGTTTTTGGTGAGTAAAATGTGGAAATTAAATAGGACAGCTGCAAAAAAAAATAAAGGTAGTTCATGTGCTAATTGGAGAATAAAGAACACATTTATGGAAAGAGGGTACTGCCATGTATAATTGTATTTAGATCGACTTAGAGAAAGATTGGGAAGTGAAATGCGTAAAAATGATCACTATTCACTTGTTTCCAAAGTGTAAATACTTTTCTATTAATGAAGACATTTAAGGATACATAGTGGCCTAGACAGTGATCCTGCTGTCTGGGTGCAGCCCACTTCACTGTACAGTCCAGTGTGTTGGGGCAATCTGAGCAGAAGTTCTAAAGTGGCTTTGAATATTGCATGACAACCCGGGCCTCATGAATTCTTTATAGGCACAACTGGGTGGGGGGGTTGGCTTAAGTACGTTTACTCCATCCAAAAAATGCCATACAAAAGTTATTCTAGAGGAGCCACTCAGCTTAATAAAAGTTTTATTCGCAATGGTATGGTATTTTAATGAATACATGTTGACAAATTTCGATATTTGATAATGTTTGCACACACAACAAAGTATTTAGTTAAACTTTGCTAGGTTGGAATAAATAGAAAGATGGAAAGCACAATACTATGCAGCATGTTCTTTTTGTGAGTATTTCATTCATCCATAGACCTCAAAACCGATCAATAGTCATAAGGTATAAAGACAAATCCAATAAAACCACAACTAGGTGCTATTTTTTGTTTGCTGTTTATGTTTGAGGTATTTCACTAGCATGTAGCATGAAACATCAAACGATACTTGCACTGCTGCAAGTGTCACACATCCAATTCAACACCATACAAATGAACAGTCTACTTAATTTATTTAACTAAAACAATTTAATCGCATTCATACGCCCAATGGTAGGGATAATTTCGGCAGGATTTTCATGGAAAAACAATAGATCCCATTCCTTAGTAATTCTGAAATCGGGAGTTTATTGAGAATGTCGAAGGAGCACGCAGCCTCATCAATGTAGAGACTTTTTTGTGGATTATACAAAAAACCAGATGGATGGAAAGGGCGAAAGCAGCTGCCGTACTTATTTTATCATAGTGTCCTCTGGTAGAGAAGATGATCGATATTTTTTTACCAAGGGGCGCTCAACCTTGTAGCTAGTTCGGAGAACAAGGAAAAACCCATTAACCACTGCTGACGCAGCAGAAGCACAAACTTAGAGCTACGTAAACTGGAAAACAAAGAGCTACACCACCTAGCCAGATGCTGTCTTTTTCCTTTTCGTAATGACTCAAGTCAACCCTCCCTGAAGAACTGCTTGATGTGAGCAGCTTCAGGTGGATCCAACCTCCCGTGGCGGGGAGGTTGACATCTCCGACAGCTCGCCACACTGGCTTGAACAGTACTTTAAACACCTCCAGGTGATGAATAGATACTGCACCCAGGACACACAGCGCAAATGTTCAGGGCCATCAAGAGAGAAAGACAT
>OOFH01075770.1:0-15298 GCA_900323355.1 Merlangius merlangus | reverse complement strand
CCCAAGCCCCAGAAACGTCTTAAAGGTGCAGTGTCTTGGATTAAATGACATGTTTAAGATTTACTTAAACATACTTGGGTTTCCACTCCAGTTACTTTTTGGAACATTGATTTACAGGAAACAAAATAAACCATACATGCAATACTCTTTAGCAATCCTATCAACAAAGCAGGTGCACTGCCACGTTATAAATATTTCCAATGCTATTTCTGAGGCCAACCGCTGCTCACTCATCTCTGACCCTTGCTGGACAACACCAGCATTACACCAACCTCTCAAGTTGGCGCATAGAAAGGGTCCCGTCTCGCATGTCAGTTAGCATATAGCATACTACGCTCCTCAACATTTAACCCCAGATACTCCATAGCCTTTCACCAGTCTTTGTCAACATGGTTAGAAGGCCATGTTGCTGCAGAAAGGTCATATATAAACACTCCCTTCTAAGTAGGCCCAAGGACCTGATATGGGTCTCTCTCAAAGCTATTAATGTCACCAGCCAGTTAATGCCATAATATAATGAGGAGGGATCTGCAACAAACTATGAAATGCATCACCACCTTTATAGCCCTCAAATTCACTCTGAAAGCGCAGCGTTACCCTTCGTGCCATGCCAGATGGCTGTATTTCCTGTAGCCCCTCAAGTTATTTCCATATTGTAAATGGTAAGTTACCATCTTGTGATATCTGTAAATAAAGCAAACATCAGGTTAAGGAGGGAATGAGGGATTACTATTTATTATTAAGTTCTCATTTGTTTCTCACACCGTAGCATGTGACTTTGTCCATTTGGACATTTGGTTTGTTCACACCAGAGGCTCTCTAGAAAATGCATCATTCCAGAGATGCCAGAGTACCCATTGTTCGGCACCCAAAACAGCAGCAGCTTGTAATCCAAATTGTCTTTCAACGGTCACAACACACAAGCAGGACGACAATTTGACCAACAGGATTGCTTCACCAGACAAGCCTAGAAAATGGTCCGTAACATGAAATGATTCCCAAGATGTTTTGGGGTGAAGCCTCAAAATGTCTGGCTTCCTCCAAGCAGATAGAAGAGACATAATTAGCATTTTACATCTATGTCGCTTTAATAAATGGGTTATTGTGTCTTGGACTGGTCTACAATCACCCTCCATTATTCTGATAATAAAAGACAATATAGGCCTACATTTAAAGTTAATTTCGAAATTCTAATGGACTTTTACTACTCACCTGTGTAGGGGTATGTTGTAAGTATGTTGGTCATAACCTGGCAACGGCATGTCCAATCCTTCTTCATCTGAAATAAAAAAATGAATATGACTTGAGCCAGGACATTTCAAATGCTCCCCCCAAAAAAGGTGTGACATAATTCATCAGGTTTATATCAACAATAATAATCGTAATCATACTCATAAAATAATGAGTTATTGGAGAGAAACAGTCTTTTAAAGTTTAAAAAGTGTTTTGGAGGCCACTCCAAGAATATCCAATCAGACACAGCCAGATAAATGATCACATCAATAGACAGCAGGTGGAAGTAATCAATCTGCGTGTATTATCTTCAAGTTCAGTTATTAATTCCACTCATCCGCAATACATAACTGGCTAGTTAATTGTCATACTTTCCCTGACCCAAATACTGGTAACTTAATAGGCCTACGTGGATTTTCCCACACAACATCTATTTTCTTCTCTCTTTTCTTTCAATTATACAATGTGATCCTTAAAAAATGTGCAATCCCCAAATACGGGGAGATGGGTTAGGGTCCGAATCGAGTCGTATTGTGTACCAGAAGTGTATCAAGGATCTCAGGCATTTAATCGTAATCGGAAGAAGCACTCCAGTCCAAGTGGTTCATACGTGCCACTAAAGACGCATCGCTCACTATAAGCTCATAGTGGGCTGGTCTGTTTACACAATGCACTGATGATGAGAATCTTCCTTTGGTGCATTATTCGCATGTCCCATGAAAAACTAGGTCCAAATACAAGGCTGGATACATGGTTTACCTACTGATATATGCGTACTTTTTAAATCAAGGTTTAAAAAAAACATTCAATAAAGGTAATTGGGGAGGGGATGAATCCTTAAGATCTACTCACCTTAGCTTTGTCAAGGCTGCAATTAGCCCACTGCTAACCTATTCCCTTCTTCCAGCAGGCAATAGCTGAATAAGTACACTGTCATCGTATCTTCCATGTACCCAAACGCTTTCTAATCTTAAAGACAACTAAACAGTTAATGTAGAGTTGCGCGTTTTCAGCTATCCTGCGTGAAGCTAGGGGAAATAAATCACCTCTCGTTCACTCTTTTCAAATTAAAAGCCACGGCAAATAAAACGAATTCACAGCGTGAAGTCTTAATATTTGTCATGGCCAATCCCTAAACCAAGATAATCTATTACTTCAATTTGGTGTGGTGCAAACGAGTAAAGAACAAACCGCTGAACTCAAATTTCGTTTTCTTGTTACCGTCAAATTTATTTTTTTAATAGACCAATATTAGGCTATTATTTTTATATTTTATTATAATTGTATATTTTTACTTGAAATGTGAAGTTGGGTTGGAAGGAATAGTGGTGTAAACATCAAAATAAGTATGTAACTTTTGCTTAAAAACCCCATCGAGCATCCTCTTCTGTCTCTGGTGCTGAGTAGAGGACCACACGATGCGCATAGCATCATATATGGCTGATTCTGGGTACAATTTTGCTTTGCATCTGAAAAAACACTCACAAAGCCCTGTAGGCTATCTTAATGTGCTCTCACCACTTTGCGAAATGAAGCTAACAAAAGAGCAGATCTGCTAGCATTGACATAGCCCGGAGTTCTGCCTGCGATACAGCTGCATAGCCCTACACCAAGTGGGTTTCTGCCTCACTGAACCTCCTCCAAAAGCTGTGAATGGCATGAACTCCCCAGAGAGGACATATGGATTCAAATCTGAGCACTTTGCATGCCCTGCAAACCCGCTGCAGTAATTCATTTTTTGCCAAATATGCAAGTCTATCCATCAATTTACAATTGATCGGATTGCTGCAGTGTAAACAAAGTAGACTAATCATATTTGAATCACGATGCCCTGTATTTATGTATTTCATGACACTTTGTTATTTTAAATGATGATGGCTTGCACTAAAACTGCTTTTGGCATTGCTATAGGAAATGGGAAAAGCCACATGGCAGGCAAGCTTAGGTCATTTGGGGTTGGATTCTGGCTGGATGCTGACGGCACCATGCAGACAGGACGCGCTTGTTCATTTCTGCATGGTTTTGTGAGCACTTCAGCCAGGAAGCACTGATGCAGTTAGCTGGGTCCACAATGCTTCCTATCATGCAGACAAGACACTCACTCACTCACTCACTCACTCACTCACTCACTCACTCACTCACTCACTCACTCACTCACTCACTCACTCACTCACTCACTCACTCACTCACTCACTGTCACAACAACCAGTGTGAGGGAAGGACCATGTGACCCACCGTGTCATACACAGAGGAAGGCATGCTTCACAACCTAACGAGTGATGTGATTCAAGTTGTTGTTTATATAAAGACACAACACCACCAGCACAACAACAACAGCTATGTAAGGAGATGGTCGCATACTTGTTTTTTGCAAAGAATTTGCATAGTGTGTCACACAGGGGCGGTGACAGGGATAGGGGTGTTGGGGCTGATGAGTGTTGGCACTAATGTGACCGGTAGTGGGCAGGCTGTCCCTTATGCTGGCAACGCACTACGACAGCCTCCGCTTCCCCCAGCATTAGCGCCAAAGGATTTCTGACGAGTCGAAAAGGCTGCCAGTTTCTATGGTCAAGCATACGTTTTATCTCTCTTTTCGCTGCAACATCAGTCCATTGCCAACCGTTACGCTCATGCTTGTAATCCACAGTGGGAAGCCAAGCTGACAGACCTGACGGAGATATCCACCCCTTGGTGAACCAAGTAGACCTGTCACCACAGGATACGACGCTCACACGTTTCACAGTTTGTCGGAGTAGCTTAGGGAGAATGTGTCGCATTTTGATCCGTTAAAGCGGTTTCTTACTACCGCAGTGTCAGAAGAATGCATCTGAGACCAGCTGTGTGTCAGGCTCATTCAGGAGACGTGGCGCACCAGTTAGTGGGGAACATGAAGGCTATAGGCTACTTAAAAGAATGGACTCTATCAGGACAAATATTTGATCTGACAATCAGTCCACGAACTAGGGCCATAATGGAGTTTACTAAGTCCAGTCCAGAATTCGATTGAAAGGTCATATTCAAATCATAGTCAAATTATACCAACGGCGAGATTGGGTGGCCAATAAAATGTATTTCCATCCTTGAGGACACGCCCATTTTCTAACATCAACCCAGATGGACCATAAAATAGATCAGTAGGAATTTTTGGTTATTCCCAGGAATTAAATTGGATCTTAAACATTGCTCTATTCAAATCTATCATCCTTCGTTTATCCTAGAGATCATGCCCGTGTCGAGCTGGTTCTTACACAATAACACCCACAAAGCCAAACACTCAGATCCCCTTTCAACCAAGTTTTGCGTTGACATGCAGTATCAGGGATGTGAACTCATTGGGTCACACCTGACGAGTCATAGGCCTATACATCGCCACCTATTTAAACCGGTTTTCTTGTGTAGTTCGCACGAATTAGGGTTGTTGAACATCGATCGACACTCCTTAGTGAGCTCTTGACGTTTAAACTATAACGTCTATTTTTATGAAGGGGTTCTTTGTATTTGTATTATTGTATTTGTTTATATGGAAGTGAGGCTCGGCCTGCCAGTGTGCTTACCGTGTGAGTGTGTAGATAGCCCTACCTACACCTGGTAATAACACAGATTAGGTGGTGACGTCATTTTATATCGTTTTCTATCAACTGTCCTGTCCATGAAATACAGAACGCCACAAAAAAGCAGACACAAAATATTTTTATTACAGTTTTATGGATATGTATTTTTTCAGACATTTAAAATGCATTGCTGTTTCTGTTGCACTTTCAACCAATTTATTTTGTTCTCATATTGTGTTCTAATTTTCTGTGTATAAAACATTTATCGAGCTAGCAGATTTTGAGAATTGTGTATCCGAGGCATACGGACCCCTTAATAAAAGCCTGCCAACATTGGTAACGTATCACATGCGAACGATAGACGTGGAGAAAGCACTCATTGGTGCCACATGCTGGAGGAAATCAGGTGGGATTCAAAACATAAGGAACCGAATATTGTCTCCAGTCAGGAAATTCAGTGAAACAGAGAAGCAAGGTTGTTCTAACAAAGGCCAAATGTTTACTGAATCATTTCATGAACTTCATTGAAACTGTCTGATTGCAGGAAAAAAAACATGTTTGAATACCAGTTGTGCTTCACGGTTTGACTGTGAGATGCTAGATTTATTATAGCCTATAATGAATTGTGTTACACTGGCTTTCTCTGATGGTCTGCCATTTGTTTACACTGAGACTCCAGACTCTCCACAGAATAAAGCTTTGCTGAATCAGTGAATGACCCTGTCCTTAATCTGGCTACATGTGACTCTCCAAGGAGTGTCAAGTTAAATTATACAAAGCTCACCATTAAGACCCTTTTTGATGTCGTCATATATGTACGTACTAACCCAGCATATATATCATTCTGATGGGCGTACATATGTGAATGGCGAGAGTGAGTTGAGCAAGATATCTTTGGACATCACCAGTGGTTCATGAGATTAGATTAGATGCAATAAGCTGCTTTGAGTTGAAAATAGAATCGATAAGACGTGGAGCCGATCTGGCCAGTGACAATGTGGTCTAGGGAAGAGGCAGCCTCTGTTGATGATGTCTACCGACACTTTCTGTTGGAATTTTAACAGTTGATGCTTACAAGGTGAGCTCATTCTTCTTATTTCCTGCATTCATTTGGTGCGTTAATTGACATTTCTATAGAAAGGTCAGGACATTAAAGCATGAACTCCCTGATTTAATATGATAATAATTGGTGACAAGGACCTATATGTGGGTATGCCTACTTTTAAAATAGATATTACAACACTTATAGGCCTATATACTTATATCTAATGTAGCCTAATAGTTATCATGGTGAGGAATTTTTAGGACATAAGCTGCCCAAAACGTGTGGCTTAACATATATGGTTAAAATATACATTATTCAAGTAATAGGTAGAATAATTACCAATATCATTAGATAATACTGCCAAATCCAGACGAGACAATACATTGACGATAAGGGATATAGCCTTCCAAAATTGTTTTCGCAGATAAGCAGGTTGAACCATGTGACTCTTTTTTAGTTAGATGATTGTTATGATTCAAAATGGCAAAATGGTTTAAATAACTTTACAGCAAGCTGTGGACATGTATTTTCTGGCACCAAGGACAACCACGATCACATTGACAATATCCAAATCCAAACAGAAAGGCATACGTCATCTACATTCAAAGAATCAAAATTAAATGAATGACAATAAGAAAATAAAATACTAAATAAAAATACATGCATATCAACACATGCTTGTTCCCTGTTTATAAAGGCACTTTAAGTAGTTTAATATTTAATGTGAAATCTAAAAAATAAAACTACTTTCCCACCTCTATTATATATATTTTTCTAACCTTCAAAGTTCAATAGACCTACTGTAAACCATTTTTTTTGTATGGACGAACAATGGCAGACGACTGTTAAAATGAACAACCTTTAATTCACAGGGTGCTACAGCAGAGGGGGTCCTTGCTGCGCAGAAGAATAGAATGAGCAGGCGAGGAAGGAGACGAAGCAGCAGGCGGAAGAGCTCAAGCAGCAGCAAACGTGAGCAGCTTTGTGGGATGACCCTTGAGTATGACATGCAGGTTAATCGAGTAGAGAGGTTGTTCAAGTTCAATTACTGCATTGCTTGAAGCTGTCTGCCCAAATGTTTGATTACCTTCTCTGTTATACATGCCCACAGGTTATGGCTGTTTGAAAAACATACACTTCTCAAAGAGTGTTGGATATAAATACTTATTTAACTCAATGTTTTTATCTTTGTTTTGCAGAGAGCACCAAGAGAAACTGTGTCCTTAAAAAGGATAAGGACAACTTCAATATATCAGGGGCAAACCTTTCTCAGGTCAATGTTTTGTCAGTATCAGGTGAAGAGGAGAAACAGGCTGGCATTCCAAGCACTGAGAAGAAAATCAAACTAGATCATCACTTCTGTGAAAACCTTGGGAAACAGATCAGAACACCAGAAGAGCACAGGCTGAGGATTGTAACATCTGTGGCTATTGATAACCTCAAAGACTCATCCCCCAAAATAATATTTCAGCAAACACAAGAGCCAGTCTTTGAAGATGCACAATGTTCAACGTTTGCAATAACCAACATCATTAAATTCAATTGCATCGGCTCAAGCATAGAGAATCACAACATTGGTGGAGACAGTCAAAATACAAAACAAAACAACATAAATTACAACTTCAGCTTTGGCAATGTTCTTACTCAGAAAGAGGCAGCATTTGTTATTCCAGCTAGATGTGAAAATCACACCTGTTGCAAGAATTCCTATTGTAACTCCAACACTGCATTAGCAAGTCCGTCTCCAAGCCCACTACCCACCTCGTATTTCTCCCATCAAGGGACAACCATGTCACATCACACAGACATGAGCAGTGACCATTCCAGGGATATCCCAACAAATGAGTTTTCGGACATGATCCAAGGTAACTCCCTAGAGGAGCTGACAGAAGACATGGCTGCTTTTAATATTGATATGGATGGTTGTTCTTGTAAACAGCCAAGTCATTTCAACAGCACAGAAGAAATGGAAATGTATGACCAACTATCTAGTGGCCTGGAATACCTGGATGAAGCGGAAGACCCTCACATGGTGTCAAACTTTTTTGATCAGTTCTCAGAAACGGACAACTTTGAACCGTCTTTTATGAGACCTTCCTTATCGATAAGCAGGTCAAGCTTTACCATGGATTTCGTGAACAAACATGATCAGAACGCCTGCTTCCGAAACAACAGCGTAGCAACCTTTCAACACAGAACCTGTCCGATGAAACGAGAGCGACGGCAGACCTATCCGGGGACATTGGATTCGTTGTGTACGATGCAAGAGGACCTTCTGCCTTTTAGGGAATTCTTTTCCTCAGGGAAGATCTCCTCTTTAACGATGCAATCGTTCACACTTCAAGCTGAAAAACTGGCTACGTTTTGTCAGGGAGATGGGGGGTTCTCTCTCTTTGGAACAGATGTACGACAAAATTCTATATATGAAGGTTGTGCAAAGTACCAGAAGGACGGGCAAAACGATGTCAAACAATTTGACACTGAAACGTTGGAGACAACATCGAAGGTGGCCTTTGGGAACGTTGAAAGTCAGCAACCAGCGAATGAACCCAGTCAGACCCATTGTGGCATGGAGTGTCCTCCCGATTCAAGAGCTCTAATAGAAAGAGATCCTGGAGAATCAGTGGAACAGAGTGCTGCGGCAGAGGGTGGTCTGGAGGAAGAGATGCGTCAACTAGGGTGTCCCCGTGCAGGACCCGTTGCTGGTAAACACCCTCTAACATCTTTGATCATACAGGTGATCCCTCCGTCTCCCTGTACGTCCGATAGCCCACGGGAAGAGGGCCCAAGCCATTGTGTCCGAAACATAGACTCCAGGAGCAGAGTCAAGCGAAAGCAAGCGACCCAGGACGGGGCCGTGTCTGAGCAGCCTGACTCTGCCTCGACCGTTACAGTTGAATGTGACAAAGGAACCCTGCATAGCAATCCACCATCTGAAACACAGGGGAAGGACAACCTAGACCTAACTCCCAGAGAAACAGTAGTTCCACCTGTATCAGAAAGCGCTGACCTCAGTAAAGTTCGACCAAATTTAAGAATATCCCTGTTCGCTAGGCCTGCTCCATCACACTATATCGATGAAACAATAGAACCTTGTTCAGACTGCCAGCGAGTAGACAATAAGGATACAGAATCTTCTGTAAACACCACACAAGATTCAAAGATGGATCCAGAAACAGAGGAATGGAGAATGCAGGTCTGCAAAACTGAAAAACACAGTCTTGCAAAAGGTAAGCGTGTCACACTGTATGTTTTTGTTAGCTTGTTCAGCACCACATGATATTAATTGAATGATATATCCTGAAGCCTCTTTGGAGCCAAAGTCGCATCGAAAACCCCCGATCCATAAAGACTCTGACAGCAGCGGCTCTGACCACTGGGCCAACAGGAGGAAGCTCTTCAAGGAGAGCAGGCAGTGGAGCGGCTCCATGACTAGCGAAATCACAGAGGATTCAGGTACATCCACATTGATGTCAAACTGTATCAATTACAATAGCATTCACCGTACACCTGATGCTTTTGCATAGTTTCATATCTGCTGTTTAAAAACCTACTGTTCTCTCTTGTTACGTAACCTGAACCTCCAAAGTTTTTCATTTTCTAATTCTAGATTAATAATGAAATTATACCAAGGGGTACTAGGAATGATAAACGTATTGGCTATGTTTCCCCTTAATAACAGACCATATTAGGACCTTAGCTGTAGCAAGCGTAACTGTCCAACCAATGATACATTTAAAATGCTGATCTGAACTTACCATATAAAAATAAATCACTCTCCGTTCATTATGAGAAAGGAAGTATCCTGTACAATCGTAACTCAAGCTAAGATGTTTTGTTCACAAATTCTTCATATATAAAGGGTTATATAAATAGTTGCATATTATTTATTGACTTGCTGAATGATTTCCTTTGATATAGTATCTGAAGACACACACTCCATTGACATGATCCGAGACATTGAGGAGAGAGGTTTCTACACAGCAACGTTTCACTACATTGCCTGGACTTACCGTGGAGATGATGACCCTTCAGGCACTAGTTCTACTTTAAATCCCAGACCTCGGCCCGTCTCAAGTAAGATGATGTTTTCCGCAAGTTTATAATGTCAATAGAAGTTTTTTGCAGGGGAATATAATGAATTAATGATTAAGCCAGATGTTAAGTCAAGGAAGCTTTCATTAGTGTGTCTGTTATTTTAGAGTAGGCCCATCTGACTTAGATTTTCCAGTGTGATTACTATAGCCCTTAGACTGCTGCTTTAATAATTCATCTTAAGTTTCGTCATCTTTTTGTTTGTTTGCAATGTTTATATTTGACTGCTTTCTCTTAATCATAACGATTATTTAACTATCATTAAATCGGTCCAGAAAATAACAAATTGAATAAGACTAATTCCATTTCACACATAATTTGGATCCTTTCATCATCATAATCACTTTCGTACAACTGATGTATGTATAACAAGAATTAACAAGGTGTATCAATTACAATAGCTTTCACTGTACATCTGATGCTTCTGCAAGGAGCTTCATATCCACTGTTACTGACATAATGTTCTCTCTTTCAGTTCGTGAGAGGACTGTGAAGATCAGTAAGGGCAGCGGAGAGTATCCATGGGGCTTTCGAATCCAGTTTTCCAAACCCATTGTGGTCACCGAAGTGGACACAAGTAAGTTCATTTATCAGTGATTTTAGCTTGCCGTATTGATGATTTGTTTTGTGCAACTGACAGTATACATTACATCTTGCTGTCTAGAACCGCCTGGATCTGGTTTGATCTAGAGGTCCAGACTGGTGCAACCATTTCAGATATCAACAGTTATATCCACATTCCGTAACACAATATATCTTAGTGTCCTTGCTACAGTGTACTTACCCATGTAATAAGCAATGTAACCTGTTACATCATAGAGTCCCAATCTTACCCCAATGTGGAACCTACTTTGTCACCTACTCCTTACTGTAACCCAAAACCGTAGCCACAATGTATAGTTGAATGCTGTTCCATAACATTATGACATTGCTTATTACAGTAATTAACAGTAATTACATTGTAATAGGACACTGACATGTAAAGTGTAACCCCCCAATTGTAACTAAATAGGAAAAATGTTTCTCACAAAACAGTGTTACAACTAAACCATGATTATGGGATAACAATGAGTGAACCAGCCCTTTGTTTGTTGTTGTTGTTTAAGACGGGGCAGCGGAGGAGGCAGGCCTGATGGTTGGAGACTATCTACAGGCCGTTAATGGAACAGATGTTACCAGTATTCCCCACTCTGAAGCAGCTGAGCTGGCCAGGCAAGGTAAGAGTCCTGCTTACAGAATGGACATAATAACTCAGATACAGCAGCACATGGAGTGCAGTTTTACAGTATACAATACTTGGAAGAAGTAAAAAGGTCATTTGTTGCCAACTTTTTTGCCATATATGAATTTAATATCAACTATATCATGGAAAACTCATAGATCCATGATTAACGTTCATTTGTTTTATTTGGTCATAGAGCTTTTGAGTGCAATAGCCACTACTCCATCACAAGGTTAACAAAAGATGAGTTTTTGAGGTTAACTTTGGGTATTATGATATTCACATGCCTGTTGTGGATGTGTCAAATCTGCAGGCCCTGATATTTTGACCCTGACCATTGGGTCGGACATCGCCCGCACCCCTAACACGCCCAGACCAGCGTGCCGTGGCTATCTCCATAAACGCACCCAGTCTGGATTCATTAAGGGCTGGCGGAAGAGGTGGTTCGTTCTCACGCACGACTGCGGCCTGCACTACTTCAGACATAAGCGGGTGAGGAGTCAACGTGTTCTGCATGAAAATTATAGTGTCCCTGAGGGGCAATTTGGTTTGCAAAAAGTAGTAAAAAAAAAAACAATACGTCATAAAATAAAAAATATATACATAAATACAAATAACACAGGGTAGACGCCATCCTGATAAAATTGAATTGAGATATTATAATGCCTCTTTGTTTTAGATGCTTGCTTACCTTTGTATCTTTAAATATACATTAAAGGATGAGGGGAAGAGAGTTGCATTGGCAACAGTGAAGCTGGAAGGGGCAGAAGTGGGACCAGATGTTTCCCTGGGGAAACTGTTCGTGATCAGACTCTGCCCACAGCCTGCCAACCGAGTGTACTTCCTATGTGCCACCTCAAACCAGGAGATGAAAAGGTATTTATTCAATGAATATCCCTAGAATCTGATGATCCTGGTGATTCTTCTGCCATGATTCACAAAGCAGTTTTTTTTTGTTAAAAGGTGGCTTGAAGCAATGGTGAATGCCACTCAACCAGTTACACAGGTAAAAAAAACCTCCACAAATGTTTACTGCTATGTCTTAGAGTGAGGAGGTACAAAATGTGTTGGCTAAATTAAAGTTATACTCCTAAAATCCTCTGCATTAATTAGAAATATACAATTTGCTGTAACCTACTTATGAGGGCACTGCACGGGTGGATTAGCATGGATTTCAAACTCGCCTACACTAGCTAAACTACTCTATATTGAGCCTGGAGTCTTTAACACTAATCTCTTAATTAACTCTCGTATCCCAGAACCACGTGTGGGTGGATGTGACGAGACACAACTCCAACTTACCCCCGCTAGCGGTCAAGAAACCCGAATGTCTGGGGTTGCTTTACGAAATAGACAAAAACAAGGACATGTCGAGGCAGCTCTACTGCATTCTCAAAGATGGCTGCCTCTACTTCTACAGTAGCATCCGCTCAACCCACGCGCTCGGTATGTTTGCTTAGTTACTATACTAGAAGCAGCTGTAAATGTGTACAAATATGAAAGATTTAGGGAAAAAAGGTTTGGGGGAAATTCAGTTGCTGATGACTGCAGTTGTATGTGTCTGCAGGTGGCATGTATCTCCATGGTTACGGTGTCAGGGAACAGCCCATGGGCTCAAAGAAAATGACTATCGAGTTGAAGCCTCCTTCGGATGAATTTAAGACATTCTATCTCTGCGCTGAAAACCCGAATGAAAATAAACGGTGAGGGGTTAGGTAGCAGAGAGAAGTAGAGTTAGAGCAGTAGAGTTTTTCTGAACTAATGAAATAATTATTTTTGATTCTTAGACAAGGTTTGATTGAGTAAAATTTCTGTTGTTTTTTTTATGAATGAATGAGATCATTTTCCCAGAATTCCGGGAAATGTTTTTATGGATGAAAAAATATATGCTCAGTTTTTCTGAATCAAAAATATTCTTATCTCAGAATTCTGAGAAAGTTTTCACAGCAAAAATAAGTTCAGCTGTTTCTCAGAATTAACGAGATACCTCAAAAACCCAATAGAAACTCTCATTCACTTACCCCCTACTTGAAATTACCTTTTAGGGGTAAGCACCTGTTCAACGCAGGTAAGAGCTACTATGAGATTCTGAGGTATCTCCTTAATTCAGAAAGATAGAGCAGAATGTTTTTTTATCCATTAAAACTTTTCTGAGATTTTTAAGAAAACTATCTCATTAATTCTGAAAAACTGAAGAATTTTTACTCCATAAGAAATTATTTCAGAATTCTGAGATAATTATGTTGTCAATTCAGAAAAAAGAGCAGAACTTATTTTCTCAATTATATGATATAATCGTAATTATATCTGAATATTAACGATTGTGTTGATGTTTTTACAGATGGATTGAAGCGCTGAAAGTATCAATAAACAAGTGGCAACCATTGCATTGGGAAATGCAGCGCTACCCGAAACCAGCGGCAGAAGAGACCAAAATGTGAGGAGACTCAGAAGGCTTGTTGCATTCCTTATTGTCAGACTTTAGAAGGAATGTGGAATGGTTCTTTATTCTGTTACCAAATAGGTATTATGCCTAGATTTGTTTCAATTTATTATTATTTATTAATAAGACTATCTGACGGATCTTTTGATACTTTTTATCATTCTTAATTAATGGGTAAAATGATAGTAAAAATAGTAAATTAACTTGTAGGATAATGCTAAAGCTAGAGGTATTATGTTTGCTTTGAATTAGGATTTCAAACATTTACTATGTGCATTTTTCACTGCAGCTTTTAACATTTTCAAGTTTAAACATGTTTCCAAACCCTTTTATACTGTAAATCTGCACAACATTCAATGTTATGATGTATTTGTTTAGCTCAGTGTTCAGCATTACACGTCTAGTTTACTAACAGAAATGATAATAATATGTATGTAATGCCCCTTTATACATTGTCATTTGCAGTATTTTTTTATATAATTCACAATTGTTGAGAAATATCACCATCAGTTTGCCTTTGTACTATGTTTGATACTTGTAATGCTGCAAAAAAAGTTTTTCTGTTTTAACACATTTCAACCTACAAAAAGTCATTGGCAGGCTGTGGTGAATCAAGGTATAACAACAACAAAAACAACAACATCAAAGATAAGTCAATTAGGTGATTGAATTGGTAGATGTCAAGATACATGCCTGTATTTGGTGAATAAATGAGGTGATTGTCAATATATGCTGTGTTGTCAAATATTTACACACGTGGACAAACTTGTTGGTACCCCTCTGTTAATGAAAGAAAAACCTACAATGGTCACTGAAATAACTTGAAACTGACAAAAGTAATAATAAATAAAAATGTACTTAAAATTAACCAATGAAAATCAGACATTGATTTTAAATTGTGGTTCAACAGAATCATTTTAAAAAACAAACTAATTAAACAGGCCTGGACAAAAATGATGGTACCCTTAACTTAATATTTTGTTGCACAACCTTTTGAGGCAATCACTGCAATCAAACGATTTTTGTAACTGTCAATGAGACTTTTGCACCTGTCAACAGGTATTTTGGCCCACTCTTCATTAGCAAACTGCTCCAGTTGTCTCAGGTTTGAAGGGTGCCTTCTCCAGATGGCATGTTTCAGCTCCTTCCACAGATGTTCAATAGGATTTAGATCAGGGCTCATAGAAGGCCACTTCAGAATAGTCCAATGTCTTGCTCTTAGCCATTCTTGGGTGTTTTTAGCTGTGTGTTTTGGGTCATTATCTTGTTGGAGGACCCATGACCTGCGACTGAGACCAAGCTTTCTGACACTAGGCAGCACATTTCTCTCCAGAATGCCTTGATAGTCTTGAGATTTTATTGTACCCTGCACAGATTCAAGACCCCCTGTGCCAGATGCAGCAAAGCAGCCCCAGAACATAACTGAGCCTCCTCCATGTTTCACAGTAGGGACAGTGTTCTTTTCTTGGTATGCTTCATTTTTGCTGATGCGCCTTGCCAAAAAGCTCCAGTTTTGTCTCATCTGTCCATAGGACATTCTCCCAGAAGCTTTGTGGCTTGTCAATATGCATTTAGGCAAATTCCAGTCTCGCTTTTTTATGATTTGCTTTCAACGGTGGTGTCCTCCTTGGTCGTCTCCCATGAAGTCCACTTTGGCTCAAACAACGACGGATGGTGCGATCTGACACTGATGTACCTTGACCTTGGAG
>OOFH01075769.1:0-12793 GCA_900323355.1 Merlangius merlangus | reverse complement strand
TTTGAATGTGTTGATTGCTTGTTGAATGATTGTTGACGTTTATCATATTAATTTAATTAATCGATTAAATAATCGAGCTCTAAAGCTCGGTGTGTACTTGTAATTAGATACTGACATCGTTTAGCATCTTATTTTATTTTCCGTTTACCCGTGCAGGTGAGATTGCTGAATTAGTCTCATGATGTTGGAGAAAGATAACGGCAGCTGACAGCAACGCTGTGTGCCAGTGCGGTGTGGATTCAGTGTACACCACTGTGTGTGTACACATCGGCAGTTCAATTGATTAGCTCCGCTGGCTTGGTTTGTTTGCAGGTTGTTAAGGAAGTTTAGCCGCAGCAGCTGGTTCCTTAACATTGACGGATATATGCAATTTGTTCAGGGTCCTCCTGACAGGCGTGGGTGTTAGGTCAGGGATGTCTGAGAATATGCATGCGTAACAGGCAAAATTCCCCTGGATTTCATGAAAGTCAGGAGCCCAATTTATTCTTGAGTGCACCACGTTTCCCCGTTTTATGGTCAGTGTTTCCATCAAGAGACCTATGGCTACAGCGTCTATTGCCTTCCCCTGTTCCGGTTCAAGTTTCCCATTATGGCTTAGAGAAGGCCCGTCTAAAGCCTTCCACTTTGTGCAACAACACATCTTTAGAATTTAATTCAAGGTCCTCTTCTCGTGGTGAGTCATAGACTATAGCTTTCCACACACCAAAGGGCAAAGACTCAGTTTTAGTAGAATAATAGCTTTGATGCATCTATTACTTTTTAATTGATGACCTCGGGTGTGTTGGTTAAAGTGTTTGCTTGTTAGGCCTTTTTTTTTCTTCACAAAGCTCTCATGCTGATGGTTTCAGATGTGTTCTCTTATTTGTTTATATTTAAGAGAGATGGCTGCCAGCAAGGTCAAATAATATATTTGTAAAACCAACAATCTCACACCATTAAAAAGGCAAAGAAAAACCCAAACCAAGTAGGGAGAGAATCCTTGAGGAAACTGCTACGAGGGATGTCTCCTTCCAGGGATGGCTAGGAATGGAAGTACTGATTGGGCATACATGAGGATATGAGGATTAACGTTTTAAAAGCATCAAACAACGTTATCGGGCGAGTTATTGTGTGTTTTTCTCTAAGCATAATTAATTGCAACCAATTTGCATTTATATTCTTGCAAACAATGACAATTGCAATTTAAATATTACAATCAAATAATTTAGGAGGTGCTTTTATCCACAGAGACCTGACTGTGATGTGGTATACTTGTGATTAAGAAGCAGTTACGGGTTAAAGAGAGTCTTGGAGGATAGAGGCAGGCTGGGGCCCTGATGGAACCCAGTTCCCTTCAGCAGGGAGTCCAACACTCGAGGCAGTACTACGGTGAACCTCATTAAAAAAAAAAGTTATCATGAACTATATTTGAGACGTCATGTTTTAATGGGCCCCATAACCTATCTTCATTTGGTCGCCGATGGTTGTAAATGAATTCGTAAAACGGATAGCCGGGAAAATGATTGCCCTCGACTTTCTGCATATGCGTTTCATTTGTTTCAATTCATCAGTATACAGTTACAATCCCAGAAGATAATACAACAATTATGTAGTTAAGTTAATGTTTAACAAACACTTTCAAATATAAGATGTAGGTGCCTTTATCTCTCTGTTGCAGTTTGTCTTGAGGATATAGCCGTTGGCATTATTTACAATAACCGCAGCTCTGTAGTGCTATCCTTTGATGGTATTCTGCTAGTATTGTACCCAACTCAAGTCTAATATATCGCCATTTTAAGTTTTTATATACTGGTGAGGATGAAGAAAGGACGAGTCCGATTCTGCAAGCAGGTCTTCACTACAGTTCAACATTGCCGCCATCATTTGAGATAAGGCCAGCATGTAATTAGTTTTTTTAGGGTATCATAGTTGGACGTGAGGCTGGCCTGTCAGATTGAAAACACAAAGCACAAAGAGCTGCCTTTCTCCTACGTTCGGCTCCGTTCCAATGCGGTTCCATTTTTTTCTCTGCAAATTCTTAATTGTTGTTATCGGCAACAGCTACAAAAACAACCAGAGTTTGTGCTCATTTGCCAGGCTTTTTTCTTTTCTTCCATTTAATGAATTTGTTTTGGCATCCTGCCTCTGTGTTCACACTAACAGAAAAGGAGAGAATAAACAAAAGGGCGATGGTAGGCAGGTGTTAAATTACTGGCACCATCTTTCCTCTATTATCACTGCCAATAATTATGCCAATAAGTATGTTAGCCAAATTATAATGAGATTTATTAAAGAATAATAATGATTTATTGTAAAGGTCCACTTGTGAAACTGATAAAACGCCACCTTCTTTGTATCTAGCCCTCGTCACACTGCTGTTGGAACATTATTAGTGGTAAACGATGTGAACAATGTGTGGCATTGATATTGGAGCAGAATTAGAATATATGTGTCTGGTGGCAGTGTTGGGGTAGTTACTGGAAAAAAGTAATTATTTACTTATTACTAGTTACTTCTTTAAATTGCAATGGATTACATTACTAGTTACTGCATTTGAAAAGTAACTTAACTATAGTTAAGTTACTATTAAATGTAATGCGTTACTTTACTTCATTACCCAAAACAGCAATATCGTTACTTTGTAACACGTTACACTGTCTGGTGGTTACAGGTTAGTCTCGGGAGGTCTGCAGTGTGCATGCCGCTTCAGACGTGGGTTTGGAGGGTGTAAATCATCAGAACCCGGATGACCGCATTGGTTTTATGCTCACGTGTCTTTCATGTTGAGTTTTTTTCCCCGTTATTGGTGTAATGTAGGCTATTGAATTGAATGAGAAAACGATGTCATATCCCCCCCACCCCTTGCCCACCAACCTTCCCTGGTCTCCAAAGGACACTAATGGCAGACAATAATTTCATTTATCTAAGATAATGCAAAGCTGCATTCGAACATCTACATTGGGATGTGTGGATCACTAAAAGATTCCTGGAAATAAACATTTTAATATGTGACTTTGCAGTTCCCTCTGTTAGTGACAAAATGCCTCCAATCTTTCTCTCCCTCCTCCCTCCCTCTCTCTCCTTCTCTTAGCCCCTCGGTCTAGCTCTCTTACACAGGCATGCGCGTACATAGAAGGAACGTTGTTTTGGTTTCTCGGTTCGCTAGTCATTTGCCAAAATAATTAGCAGAGAAGCAGATGGCATTGTATCGAAATATAATAATTACACATGAGTGCATGATCGGGGAAAAGAAGGAGAGGCCTACTGACAGCAGGAGGTTGTATATCCCTATTATAACGAAACAACACTGGACCTAATGAGACTCATTAGGTTGTATTAACAATCATCTGCCCGCCCCATTTCTAGTCCGCCCTTGATTGCCACGCCAACAGCCAGGATGTGTTGCTCTGGTTGACAGATGGACGGATAAAGCAGGGAATCCGCTCAATGTGGTGATTCTCTGTGTTTCTGCTGCATTTACGACATTCGTGACCTGGGGTTTACCATGTTTCAGAGTCCTGGAGTTTTGTAGATAGGTGGATTGGTGCCTCAATGAATAGGATTGAAGTTGTTTTACTGCGCTCTTAATTGCTGTGTTGTTTTTCTTTCTTTTGAATTAATAAACGGTTAGCCTTGAACTCCGAAGCTTGAGTGTATTTGAACGATGACCCTCGAGTTACAAGTAAATATGTTTTGCTGTAATGTTTTTTTTTCGATGTAATGACCTTGATGATGAAAGCAGACATCATAAGTGCTTACCATGGGGTTTTGATTACAAATATCCCCCGACTTGCAAACTCATCAGAGGACATCTGCATAAAATTTACAGTGACTCAAAGTTTATTTGTTTATATCTTCGAATGAGGAAGGATAACTAGCATTTCCTTAGTATTATGAGGAGACGTAATAAGAACAACACATTGGAAATTTGGTCTGGTATGGCTACCGCATTGGGGGCAATGGGAAAAATTTGGAACCTGATGGTTTGGAACCAATTGTTGTGATTTTTTAAAAAAATTGGATCATTGCATACAATTATTCGGTCAGCGTTTTTACACTTTTTATGTATACATATTCAAACAAAATTCTTGTAGAATTAAAATTGTCTGGACTGTGTGGAAATCGCTTAATACAATACAATACATGTAAATGCTAAAAATTGTGGTCACTTGCTGGCATTGTAGCGAGCGACAAGCCAGTGCCAGAGCCTATTTGTTCCAGCTAGAAAAGTGAACAAATGGTATTTAGTTCGGGGGATTTTCTGTATTCCGCTGTGTAAGAGAATAAACTAAATATAAAGGACTATTGGGTTCTTTTTTTTTTCCGATGGTTGAAGTTTAACCTTTACTTAAAACGTAGCTTGCGCTAAAATCTTTATTTTGTGTAAAGTAAATAAAACCAGACACTGTAAAATGAGCAAAAACATCTATTTAATGAAAGAGTTGGATTTCTTTCTTTGAGCATGATAAATAACTATGAATAAAGTACTATACGTCGAGATATCTAAGAATATGATACCTGATTCAGTGGGTGCCAGGATCTTGCACGATCAATCTCCTTGTATATTTAGCTGAGCTGATTGTGAAAACACGTCTGTTTAAACCCCTTCTAAATCCTAGCGGCTTTACGTAATCTGATTTTATTGGCTTGTTCCATAAAAAGGTGTAATTTGTATCATCCACGCTGTTGTGTCGTTGCCATCACTATAAATAAATTGTTGCCCTTTACTCTTTAATCTGTTTTAAGAATCGCAAACAATGATTAAAGGCAGGGTAGCCAATTTATTTTAGACCCCTTTTCTGACATATTTCTGGAAATTCTCTTTATATCCTATCATCAATCAATTAAACAAATGCCTTCAAAAAAATCTGTCAAAGTCCTGTAATTAACCTGTCCAATCCTTTTAATTTTGCCCGAATTAAATAGTTGGATAACAAACCTGTCTGTCCACCCTCCTACATGGCTAGCTGCATGCACACTCCCTGTGCACTCAAACGTGCCAGACTGGAGTCTTCCACAAGGCTAAGCAGACCTTTTGCTAAAGCTAGCAAGCTAGTCATGTGTTTTGGGGAGTGCCTTTGGAGGGAGGCCTGAATGGAGGGGTGGATTTTTTTTCAGTTGGATGCTTTCAAAACAAGCTTAGTCTATCTGGTGACTCAAAATACCAACCCTACTTTTATTATCGATTTTTATTTTTTCTGTTTCTGGGAGTAGGTGGGTACTTAACATGTAGCCTACTTCATAAACCGGACCATTTAATCTATTCTGAAGTGAGAAGCACTCAAAGGCTTTGTCAAAACAAAAAAGCTTTCATTGTTCAACCATCTATTTGAACGTAAAACCTGAGATACGCTACACTTTTGATTTTAACACTCTGTAAAACATTGGTTATAACAGCGTTCGGCAGCCAGCCATGAGGGTCTGTCTAACCATGTGGACGGATGGAGCTGACATGTGTGGTGCGTTATCCTTTGTTTTCCCCCAGAGTTGCGCAGCAGTGCGTGTGGAAACCCAGGTGTTCCGCCCAAGGGCATCCTGAATGGGACGCAGTTCAATGTCGGAGACAAGATCCGCTACCGCTGCGTGACTGGCTACGTGCTGGACGGCCACTCGCTCCTCACCTGCGTCTCCAACGCGGCCGGGGTCTCCGTCTGGGACTTCCCGGTCCCCATCTGCAGAGGTACAGCTGCTCCTCCATCACGTCTCCCATTTTGCACCACGGCGGCGGCCGCCCTATACTACAATGTCTGGCTGCACACATCCAACTGCTACGTAATAATCGTCATAGGTTTTATGCCAGAGATGATGTGAGTAAATGATGTCCCTTTTTAAACATCGATATAGTGCAACATTATTCATGATCAATTATTTTCACTGTACCTTGAGTGACGCCAGTGGGCGAGGCAAGTGGATGGGAGTGAGTGACATAGCAGTTGGATGTGGATGTCCATGTCTTACAGGCTGCAGCCAAACCCTACTCGCCTTATGCTCAAACAAAGCAGCCGATCAATATCTTTTATGTTGTCCGCTTCATTTGAAATCGAGTCCATGTACTTGTGTAACATGCTCAAAAGGTCACCCTTTATGTGGCTCTTTGGGTGCTGGCTTTGAATGCCCACATAATTTGCACACGCAGGAAGGTAATTCTAGTGTAGCATGTGTATTGTATTCGAGTGTACCATGTTTGCAATTTCCATCACTCAGCTGCAAATTGCTTTCACCTGAAGTTTGTATCAGGCGCTGAGCACCACTAACAGAGGGGGGCTGTGCTGGCATGAGCTCTTAAAACGTTTGCCCTTCACAAGTTTGCAAGTTCAACTGTTGAACCGACGGTAGGCGGAGTTCCAGTGCGAGTAATGCACCCTGAATGTTGTCAGGCAAAGAGGGACAAATTTATTGAAGGCTGTAAAGGATTGTTATTATAATCAAATGGTACACAATTGAAACGACTGGACGTTTATGTTTTCTATGCATCGGACATTTTGTATTTGTTCACATTGTGGCACTGGCTTTATGCGAGCCCAGGGATGGGCTCGCGTGTTCAGTGTTTACTCAATGTACTGCCCCGCCGTGCCCGTCATTGAATACAGCTATCCAGCAAATGTACCACCGTCAAATTAAAACACAGCACACTTCAGTGCAGCTGCAACACTAAGGCACTATGTACGTTAGGGAGAAACCAGCAAATGCAAGTACCATTTATGTATGCATAAACATGAATATATTCATATATTATGGGGGACCTTGATGCTGTTGTCTCAGGGGAAAATTGTGTGTGTGTGTTTCAGCGGGATGATGGGTTTTCTGCCCTGGTTTTTGCCACGGTATGATTCGGTCTTCTGTCCAATTTGCTGTGGTTTGTCTTGCTTTCAATAATTATTTATATTTTTAATCAGACAAATGCTCCTACAGTCTGTTTATCGATGCAGGCTTTGTTGGATGTGAATCGTGTCATCTACATAGAGACCAGCCACGTTTTGATTTCAGAGATGTATCGTAATAACTAAGGTATTTTATTGAAGTCTATATTATAGTAAATATATACCGAAATGTTCAGTCAAAAATAATGCAGATGCAGACATTAAGGGACGCAAATATACGTCGTCATATTGGGAAAGGGATTTTTTTTGTACAGGCGACTGGTTATAGAGACGGTTGTGGGAAACCCTATGAGCAAATTCATTATTTTGCCATATTTGAACCACGCAAAGGAGACACAAAATGAGGCATCTTTGAGCCGCATGTAGCCTAGCAGTGCTGATGATGATCGAATATTTGCTTTCTCTTATTAAGTCACTTTACTCTACATTTTCTCTTTATGACTCCGGCATTTAGTCTTAATAGACATTCATGAGTTAATGTAGCCTGGGAACCATAGGAGGATATCTGGTTTTGAATAAAAAATGTTATTTGCTGTTGTCAGGCCCCCCTCCCTTTCTAGGAGATTTCCAGCAGACCAGCCAATCAAAACTATTCATCAAATATGGGCCAGGTTTTATACAATGACTGTACAGAGATTCGGGCTAGGGACCACCTTTCAGGCATTTTCATAAACAACCAAGATGGATGTCACTGATGTGTAAAACGGCTCGTTGCTCTGATTGGTGGAGGTCTATCCAATTGTGTCCAGAGGCATTTTGGTCTGCGCACATTTAGGACACCCTACGAAATCGAATTTACGAATTGGCCGGGCGATTGTCATGCTAGCGCTGATGCTGCTTACTGTATTGTTATGTGTTGTTTTTTCTTCTATAGCTGAACACCAATTTGTGGTCGGTATTTCTCTACAGTATATCGCTAATGACACTCTAACAATGGCTGAGTGCAGTAGGTTGCTACAACAATAACGGATGGATTATATGACCCTGAGAGAATGCTTGACTTGTACAGTGCGGCATGCAGCCAGCCCCTCTTGATGTAATCGTACATAATGTCCTTGAACTTTTGGGAAGCTGTGTGGATTATAGAATCGCGCTGCTTTTATATAATGCCCAAACCTTTTCGAACTACAAGTACAACAAACTACATATTTTTGTCGAACCAAACAATTATCATGCTCTTATGTTGTGGTAATGTCTGTTCCTGCACTCATTCCCCAACTGAACGACCAAGCAACTAGCCGCCATGTACATGACTTTTTTAGCATATTTTCCTTTTGATACATTTGCGTCAAAGTTTCCACACAAGAAGGCATGTTTATGGTTAACCGGCCAGCACCCCATCACCGATTTAAACTGTTTTCCCTGTATATGTATGCATGTATGTATGTCAATTATGGCCCATGATGCAAGTACAATTGAATTGAAGGCAGACTGTGCTTCGTTCACACTTCTCCGTCATGGCGCGCTCCTGCCTCAATCCGTTTGTGTGGGGCGCCTTTGGTGGCTCACAGAAGCATCACAGGCTCCATCAGATTTTTTGGGAGCGGTGTTTGGGAATGCTCTCTTGGTGCTCGCCAGAAGCAGCCATCCGTCGGAGGCCTCGGTGAGCGGCTCCTGCTGCTGCTGCTGCCCCTTTCGCTGCTCCTGTTCTCTCCAAACCCGTGGCCTGCTTCTCCGCGCAGCCAGATGGTCCTTTGATCTGCTTTCCCTCAGAGAACCTGCCCATTCTTTTGATAAGCGACCTGCTCTCCAATGTGACGCACAGGCAGACTCCGTACCTCTTGCTAAGCCTGTGACAGCACAGCACACACTTCTTTCATACACCCCTGGCCCTCGCTGGCTCACTGGCAACCCAGTTACCTGTGGCTTTCATCCAGATTTTCACACACATTTATTTCAAGCTATGGATTTAGCACCGATGGTACGTAATTGTACCCGGTTATTCTACCACAAGGGCATTTTGTGTAGCTTTGTTTATTTATAAAAAATACAATTTGGAAGAGATTCACTGAATTTTCTGCCCAATGGATTGGCATTTTCTGAGCCAATTCCTTTGACAATGAACAATGTCCATCCAAACATTTGCTATATCTACTGTTTATTAGGATATTATATATAAACTAAGGATATAAGACAATGTTAGAACTTTGCTTGCTATGGTGTCAAGATCTTGCTTAGGTTTACTGTCTCTGTTTCAACTGACCTGTGAGGTTTGGAAAGGCATCGTAAAGTAGGCTAAAGATGGAGAAGGTTCCGGAAGATACGGAAAACAAGAACAGTCAGGGCAAAAGAGTGTGAGGTTGTTGAAACGGAAAAGAAGCGAAAGAGATAATATAGAGATGGATGGGTAGAGGGAGTTAATTAGAGACGATGAAGCCCATTCTAATCACAAGTAGTAGCTCTGCGTCATCGGATTCTCCTCAAGTACCCTCCATCTCCTCACTATCTCTGAACAGTGGACAGTCATGTATCTATAGGTGGTGTGACAATGAGCAAGGGGGCTTAGGAAACGTGAGCGAAGAATATCAAGTAGGGAATGATCCACAGTTACCAACATTGATTATATATTTACTACTTTCATCTACGAAGTTATTGGCTTTTTATCAACTTAATCAGATGAAATGAAAATATTCCTGCTCGGCTCTTGGAGAATAAGGTTTTCTCGTTGGCACTTATAAATACCATAATGATGTTTGATAAAAGTGACCTGGCTGTACGGCGCTAGCTTATTAGCCGGTGTGATCAAGCTGGTGAGATGGATTTACCATGAGGGGTACAACTATTCACTGTCTCAGTGGCCTCTTGCCAGTGGCATAAAAAGGTTTTAGAATTGGCTTGGAAGGGTTATCACCACCTGGCCAAAGTAGGGGCTAACTGTTGGCAACCTGACCTGTGGTGTGTTTTGATTATTTTTTATTATTATTATTATTTGTAGATTTTTTTCTCTCTCACCCTGCTATCAAATCGATTCCATTTCCAACACGACTGCATAATTGCAATGCTTTTTTAACTGACCGTTCGTACAACCTACTATGCCCTACAATAAAACAATAAAACCATTCATCATGACAACTAACAACCAAAATAGAGTTTTGAGGATGTGCCCTTTTTCTGAACGAGTGCTATAGGGCAACGGCTCCCCTGTGGGAACTATATGAAAGATGTGTTCAACTGGCAAATCCCCAGGATGGGAGCCTTGTCTGACGCAATATTAATTGCATGTCTGCAACTGTGCAGAAGTTTAGATAAAAGATTATTACCACTGCTATCAATTATAAACCTTTCCTTACTCTGGGTAAATCTACTCAACGTATTTGAGGCGTCGCGCTTGCGTGGGGGATTATGACAAAGGAGAGAAACTTTGAGTTTGTGTTACAGATTCCACATTGATTCCTTCCGTCGTCGTCAGGGCGAATCCAAGTCAAAAGACTTGAGTGTCGTCTATCTGATCATAGTCAAGGGTAGGCAGCTTTAATCCCTCCTCAAGTAGCATTATGCCGCTGACGCTAGCGATGTAAATGAGCCGTGCTAATCCATACCATCATATTCCCCCCATTTTTTTCTCTCTCATCTTTTGGCTTTTGAAAGAGACAAATCCCATTCTCTTCAAATCAATCGCACCCTTTAATGATTATCTTCAAAACGCACAGACAAACATTCACTGCTTCGCCCTTGAGACTGAGCGCATGGGTCAATGGGACATGACGGCGGTATCATGTACACCAGGGATGCAACCTCAGACCACCACACCTATGAGTCATCCATCCGTCGTAATACAGTCCTCCGAAGCCCTCCGACCACAGAGTGTTCTTGCCTGGAGGATTACCGTGTATAGGTGGTTCTGTAGAGACACTGTATGGGAACCGGCCTGTCTTGGCACGTCTGCGGTGCACCATAATGTATCCATCTGTCAGGCCCTTATTCTCCTTGGGCGTTGTGCCTGGCTGCCGCCTGCAGAAGGCAACGGTATTATTGAGTTACGAGGGATCTCTTCATCGTCAATCAGAGTATTGGGAATCCCTGCCCCATCGCAAGGAATGTTGGGGTTTCATGATGATGAATTTTACAGTGTAAAAATGATTACATTCAAACGTTATTCAACTGATATTTATTGGGATGAACTGTAGATTTAGTGGTGTCATTTGAATTATTTGACTTTTACTTTGCTAATGTGCTAAACTCTGCGGAATCAAACCGATAAATGGTGATGTTGATTCTGAGAGCGTCATAATTAAAAGTATTGGTACAATTTAGAAATACGAATATGTGCAAAAAACGTTTTGTTGTAATAACCCAAAGAATACCTACAACCCTATTTTGACATAGTCTAATATTTGCTCCCACTCAAGCTCCTGCCCGTAGAGTCACAGATTTTGATGCCATTTATAGAGCAGACATATAACACTTGGTGGGGTTAAGACCTGTCTGAGCCATGTTCCTCGCCCGTCTCTAAGAATAGTTTGTTTCTGGCTGACATTCCTCCAGGGACAAAACTTACCTTATTGCGGCCCGGCTATGACAGACCTCAAGTGAACTTTCCTGATACTGACATTTGGAATAATTGTTAGCAGGAGGCCGCAGTTACTTATTTCCAGTCATTCCTATCGTCATCCTGCCCTGATAAAGACACTGTTTTCCTCTTGCCAGCCAGTGTTACGGGTCTAGAAAAGGGTTATTTCCCCACACATCGTTCTCCAAAAACACTTTAAAACATTGGGGCTGTCGGAGTGCATAAAAAACATCAAATTACACCGGCGTCGTCTTTTAAAATATGCATTCTCTCTGAGGTCTTATAATGCGTGAGTTTGTGCTCTTTCAGCCAGTGCCTTGCTGTTTCTCATGAACAAGATGGCTGGTTTGATTTGGGCTGCAGTTGACCCCTACCAGATGAAGTAATTCAGCCAATAAAACCTCCACCTTGTGTCGGTCAGGCAAAGACTCTGAGCTTATAGAGGTTTGTACCGTAGCAGCATATGATTTCCGTGATCCCATGAAACCATGCCCGTAGCCAGCTATGAGGTCATCGAGGACTGGACCTCTGTGTTTTTTTGTAAAGTTTGTAAAATCCTAACCGAATTAAAACCGTGTACAAAATCAGCGGTTGAGAGCTTCTCCGCGGTGAGTAAACACTTTATGCAGTTAAAACTTGTTACTTTTTGTCCGCCGTGTGTGACATTTGTTGGTGCGCACGCGAGGTAAGCAGCACCCCGCCCCTAACCAAACTGAACCCCAATGATTGAAGCCGCAGATATTGTGTATTCTCTGCATGACATGTAATGTTTTCTGCATTTTCCTGCTCAATTACTTTCAGGGAGTATGCTTTAATTGCTTTCATGCGGAAAGTTGTCTTGCTTTAACTTGTCACAACAAGATTTCCTTACATATCAGATGTCAGAATGAAAAGGAGCTTATAAATTAGGGGCCGTGTGTTGTCCAAAAACACATTTGCCTTCGGTTTTAATGCACTCTGATTGGCTTTGTCTGCGTCCATTGATATTGTCTATTGTGTCGGTCGTAAAGTGCCTCGATTAATTACTGAAAACGGAAACTACTTACGTTCTCTGCCGAAGCTGACCTTGGCTTAGGTGTCTCTTCATTTGTATTTAGGAGGTTTATCACTTTGTACAGAGGCAGTCAATTATATACGTCCTAAACCAATTATGTTAAATTGTGTTATTTTGATGTCACTAATCTCGTTGGCCTTAGATGTTTGAACTCAAACTAATGAGACAGTCCAGTTAATCATTGCTTGCACATGAATATTTATAAATACACAAATGGCATGTCCATGGAAAAAAAACCAATTTCTAAATGTGTTGCATTTCTTTGGTTTGTTCAATAAGAAAACTCCTTTTGCATTATCATTATTTGCCGAGTAGTTTTGGGCTGTGAATATAAATGGCCGCTTAACACTTGGGGGCCATCCCTTTTTC
>OOFH01075761.1:0-14177 GCA_900323355.1 Merlangius merlangus | reverse complement strand
GTCCTGCATACACACACACACACACACCCACACACACACACACACACACACACACACACACACACACACACACAAGGGTAATCAACATAGACAAAGAGCCTTTCATTACTGTGCAAGGACAGGGCATGAAACCTCTGGCGAATGAATCACACATTCAACAGACTATTCAACAGACTTGCTACGGCCTACTCTAAATCGGCCTCTTCACAGTTTAACGTGCACTCGTCCCTTGGAGAATTCCCTTCGTATTTGTTTCTGGCCTGACCTCCAATCACAGGGTCTACAGAGTGTAGGGCAAAACGGGAAATGCTTTGTCATGTAACCCACACACACACATATACTGAGGGCCTTTCCATCAACACAAGGGTGAAGTGGCTTACGTGAGGCGGGTGTGTGTTTAGGGGTGAGTGGTAAAAAGAGGGGCATTACAACAATGGTTAATCCTCCCAATGCCCCTCCCTCTTTTTTTCTTATATTCTTCTTCTTCAATCACTGGGGCAAAGTTTACAATGTTTCATTGTTTAATTTGACAGCTGAAATACTATGCAGTCTTAACTTATCTTCTGGTTTATGGATGCAGCTATATCACATCAACCCTAGCACTTTTTTATTTTAAAAGGCATTCAGCAGATGTCACTTTCATACGAAATCGTAAGGACGGAGCATCATGTGGCCAACATTTAGTAATGAGAGAACACCGTGGGACAGGTCATTTTAAAATACCTAATACTGCTTTGGTCAAGGTCTTATAGTGAAGAGTCAGTAGTGGAATGAATGACTTGATCAATGAGGAAATCCCCTCCCTGCAGACGGCCGCCTGAGCCAGACACCATTACAGGCTAATGAGGTTAAGCTAAGGCGAGTTGCTTTGGCCAAGTCACTGGGATCTGAACATTATTCAAATCACAGGCTCATAATCAACCGTTCATCACAAGACATAGTTGACCTCAGTCATGTCCAATATCCCGGTGGAAGCAGAAGTCGGGTCCTGTGGATGGAGACGTGCGCCAACGTCCAATCTGACTGCCCCTATCAGTGCAGGCATTCATTCGTTATGCAAAAGAGTGTATACCTTGATCTGAATCGAGATCACACAAGCATATGCAGTAGGTGAACTAAAGAAGGCGAGCCAAAATAACAAAAAAGTTTTTATTTCTTACCATTTGTTACAACATATCACAACAGCATTATGCAGCAGCCCTGGGAAAGCTGTCCATGAATATTAACCGATAAAAATGGCAGCGGGTGCTTTGTCACTATACAACCTTATTCAAAGCCAAATACCTTTTTAAATCCATGACTTTACCATAATAATAAATTAGTATAGTTGTATAGTGACTTGTATAGTGCTTTTTTAAAACATTGACGCTTCAGAATGGCAAATGTCCAACAACATCACTGCTGTTAATTGAGGTTATTCTTTAGCAATTAGCTTCCCTTACTAGCTAACAGTAAGGGAGAAAATAAGAAAAGTGTGAGGAGTGTGTTGATGGGTGCATGTAATCAACAGTGTGATTGTGAGCCCAGGCAGACACCGCAGACACCAAGTTGGCTCCACGTGTCCGGGAAGAAGCCTCGCACAATCACTACGCACCATTCCAGTTCACGCATTACTGACACAAGTGTGGCGACATCAAAGAGCCCACGTCTATAAGTCACATGGTCTTCAAGTGGAGGTCGCAAGAGGAATACAACTGCTTTGGCAGCCCCACAGCAGAAGAAGGGGGCCAGGCTAAACTCCCAAACACAGAGGGAGCTTGCATGTGTTTGTATGTACACAGACAACAGAAGGGAGCGACAGGCGGCTGCAGGGGGACAGCAATTGGACAGTTCTTGCTGCCACTGCGGCGCCACGGGAACCCTCAGATCTCTCAGCCCAGTCGGAGGAATAAAACATTGTCCCGGCCACGTCTGTGTATCTGTGCGTCTGCGTGTGTGACGCCACTCGCGTGTCAGTGCTAGTATATTCCTCGCTTTGGTCCTTGCATAGTGACTGGAGGAGATAAAAGAGGTGCCACATTAAGAAACCCTGGAACAGACCAGATTCAGTTTTCCATGGGGGGAGGCCAGCCTGGTGGCTCTCGTCGCAGTCAACGTTTTAGAAGACCTCACACAATGAGCACATGACACACATATGTAGCGCAGTTTCTTGGGGCACGGCTACCATTACCACTCCAAATACCAGAATTAAGATTGATATGATCATTTCACTTGACGATAACTCACTTTCAGGCGGCTGCGCCATTGATTCCAGCATTATCAGAGTCGGATCAATCCAATTCGATGCTTTATCCCGACGAATGGGCCCCGGGAATTGATTCACACGACAATGATAACCCACTATTATAGAATGAGAATGGTAGAGGGTTCAATTGTTTTGCTTTCGCAGTATTTTAACAAATGACCCAGTTCTAATGGAGGCAATGCAGGGTCAGCTCTAATAAGATTTCCTGATGGTGGGGACGCGGAGGCACAGGTTGAAAGCAAGGGTAAATCACAATTACCATTATGGATCATGGCGGGATGTCAGTCGCTGCACATGCTAAGGTGACGCTCCGCGCCATTCCCCAGCTCTGTAACAGGCCTATTACGGTGGCCCTATTAGATCAATGTGTCAATTACTATTACTCAAACTGGCCCTTCAGCCTGAGAGGATGCAAAAGGAGAGAGAGGAACACTGGGGGTTTGGCTCATTTACTTCCGCTAGTCGGACAAGAGGCAATAAAATTCCCAAATTACAGAAACAAAATGGGGTGGCTCTTAGAGACACAAAGCGACAGTGACCAAGGAAAAGTTTACTTAACTGAACAAAATATTAGAAAACCAAACTAACTTCAAGATGCCGAGGTAAATATGAGCAAAAAAAAAATGGAACAAGCTCTGACTTACAGGAGAAGCCTTAATTGAATGACTCTGCTTATTTAAATTTCCCAACAGACCTTACTCCTAAATTAGAATGCTAATTACGAGGTTCAATGCTGTAAAGGACCAGCTTGCTAACCTGCTTAATTCATCACCCACTGGACACCATTTACAACGGTCATTAAGACATTTTATGGATGCCCCATCTTTAGTTACCACCCCATTAACATCACTTAGATCGGGTTGATTCAATCTTGATGAAATTCTCAACATCTGTTATTTTAGTTTCTCCAAAGACACTTGCCTTGCATCCCAACACATGCCATGGGTCTTTTCCCCCATTGGGTCATTTCCCCCGTCTGACTGCATTTAATTCTAATGCATTTCATTTATGAATAAGCATTGAATCAATCTAAACAGCACATGAATGAGGACAGATAATCTGTTGGTAGAAAATTGTAAAATAGTAAGAAAATTGATTAATTCGCAAGGAAGGCACATATTCACATTTTCAACTCAGCCAGCTTTATAACCTGCCAAATACCAGCCACAATGACGTGGTGTGGAAACTCAAAAAGCAAGATTCAGCTTCACCCTTATCACAGATCCAGTAGTCCTACTTCGTAAGAGTAGAATCTGGGGGGAGCCGACATAGAGCCTGGACATTGAAAACAAAAACTGAAGGGCAACATTATGCCTTATTTCCTATTTCATTAAGAAGAGAAACTGATTCACGCAAGTAGATGGAGTTTTCAGATTCCTTGTTCACCCAGATTTTGGAATTTTTGGAAATGAAGAGATCCTGATACTGGGGATCATATACGCTGGGCTGTCAGGTCTCAACTTTTAATAAAATTTGGGTTGCAACTTTAAACGTTGTCCATCATTTTAAAACAATGACATTATTAAGCCTTCAGTTAATGAACGTGTACGACAAAATGTAAAGACAATGTCCACTAACTAATAGGCTTGCATTCAACAATCAACAATTTGTTGATCACACAAGTCCATTTCTGATATAATAATGACTAGGTAAGAGGAAATAAAAATGTTCACATAACAGGTAACTGTTTGTGTAGCAAGTAAAGATGTAAAACCATCAACCTTTCCACTATATTAACAACGCAAACAAGGGAAGGCATCACAAATTAGGTCATTGTAGCTGATATTGAAGTGGAGTGCTAGAAAAATATGTCACATTATAACTCAACATATGCGTCAATACGCGAGGGTGGTAACATTCCCATGAAGTTCTTTAAAGTGAAATGGAAGCAGAAAACAACCACCACAGATCGAGCTCGCCTTATATTGTCACCTCATCCACTCTGGCCCAGCAGCACGCCGTGTACAACAAGCCCGCGCCACATCAGAGGACGCCGGGGGCCTGGAGGGGGTCAGAGTCATTCTGGCATGCCGTGGGCATTAGCAGCAAAGTAATAAGGGTAAAAAGTTCAACCACAGCTCCATGTCTACAGGGCAGCCTGCAGAAAATGTTCCTTTCCTATTTGGGTGCCCTACCTTTCATATTGAAAACACATTGCCTCGTGCGCCATGTATGCACACATAAGCTCATTTTCTTGCCGTTTATGCATTAAGAACGTCTAACTCCACCTACCTAGGTAATAATATAGTGGCGATGGATATTGTTGAACCCTTTTCTTATTCTGCTCCTTTTAAGTGAAATATGTCCAGTTGTTTTATAGACCTGCTATTAATTGGCTTGATTGGGAACAGCCTCACTGGTAAGTCGTCACTTTGGATAAGAATGTGTACTAAATGACCAAATGTAAATGGTTATACAGATAATGTATAAAAGGACAAAAGACAAGCAAACTCAGTTCATACGCCTTCCCCAAAACAGAGAACCCACTCCTGAGTGATTTATGCTCAGGCAGTGCATTAATCCAATGCTCGCTTAGTTCCTTTGACAGCAGTGAAGTGTATATTAATATTCATAACCTAAAGTATAGCTTGCAATAGATCCAATTTTCTGTTCAAGTTAAGTGGAAGCACTTAACACAAGAAACAGCTGTTCAGGGGAGATATAACTGTTAAGCTTTCAAACTAGCAAGTTACAATACCATATCTAAACAAAGCTCAGTGAAAATAATAATCATATTGATAATAATAAAATGTAATAGCCAATAGACAAAACAAGCCTTGAAGTTGATAGACGATGATTAACAATAGTCCATGCTGCAGGAAGATTTTGTATCAGCTAGAGTTCAATTCAGCAACAGATTCAAATGACATGCAAGGAGTTTGCCAAAAAGCCATCCACCTCGATATTCTTTCTAGATTTCCAAGTATTGAGATACTTAAAAATTTGGTTCTATAAATTTGGTAGAGAAAGAAAAGGGAACTATGCAGTAAATATATATATATATATTTTAATCCAATGAAGTCGTGAATTGCGTGAATAATTTAATAGAAACGACTTAAAGTTAGTTAAAGATATACAGAACTACTATGATGGGCCGATAAAAGAATTATAACGATGGAGAACATACATCTTCATACGTCAACGTTGTCTAGGACGTCACCAAGTTGATAACCCACTTATCATTACCATGGAAAAGTGCTTTGTGACTGTTCAAAAGGCAGATGTGAAGGGTGCTGCTCTTCCTATCCTGAGAGAGCATGAGTTATACGGGTCCGTTCCGTCGGCATCAAAGGGCCAGCGGCGAGATCTAAAGGGGCATACGAGACCTGTGGACTCTCTTAGGGACCCAGGAGGACAAGGAATCTTGGACTCGGACAGCTGCATGTTCAATAGCAGAAGCATTTTTGCCATCACGCATGTTGATGAATGGCCAAATGTCCCTTACTTCTTCCTCCCTCTCTATGTCGCACTGCTGTGCAACATGTCTTTGATGTTTGAGATTTTTAGAGACTTACTCCTACTTTATTGATTTGCCTTACTTTATTCCTAAATAAATTGTATCTCGCCAGAAAAATGTGTTCACAGAAAATGGAAATGTGTTCACAGAAAATGAAAACGAAATTGCCTTATGGTAATCATTCATGCATGCATTGAGACCAGAAGAATCGTTAAAAATCACTGAGCTCCTAGAAATGTGTTTGTATCCCACTTGCAATAGTGCTGGGTCTAATCTGACAATATATTTCAGCAGAAAAAACAGACATGGCAGAATATAATTTATACGGCCGCAAAAAAAAGACATGCATATCAAAATAAACATGTGTGAATACGTGTGTGTGCACGTGTCTTTGAGTGCGTGCAATGAGGCCAAAAAATAAGAAGTTGTGAGACTTCAGCTAGTACTGTTTTCTACTGTGGGGCATGACAAAAGGACATTGCCATGATTAACCCAAGCCCAATTTTGAAAAAAGAACATGACATTTCGCCCACAAATTGAAGACAAGCCTACTTCAAAGAGCGGGTAGTCCAGTTCAAACTCTCATGATGTTTGTAGTATAGTATTGTTGCCACTGCACTCATAATAATGTCCAACATGCCTCCACTTGAGACACATTTCAGGAGAAATAAAGCCATATTTAAAACATTACATTCTAACCAAAATGTTGTTTGTCCTTACGTCTTTGAGAGCTGAATTTGTGGTGGCGTTAAAGACAACAGATCATATTGTAACAAAGGGGAACGCCTAGGATTAAAAGCAGGGCATCTGCAATCCCCTTAATCCAGCATCTCTCCATTCTCAACTTTCCATTGAATACATAGTAAAGGGTAGGATGCGTCCGCTCTGCAAAACTGGAAACAGTTTTATATCAAGGGTACAAGTACAATCTATAGTGTAACCTTTATTAACATCATCCTTCATATCTCACTGACTTAAATCTTTTATGCTTGCCGTCTCAATTGTCCTGAAAGTCGTTCTACTGTTAATGTAAATAATGTTGTGCCAGAATGGTTCCTTATTTTACCCATAAATGGTTAAAGTAACTGTAGCTTAGTAGCTGTTATTTTTTATTACACAATCCCTTTTAAAAATACAAAACATGCAGGCATGGCAGCAGTGATGGAATTGCCAAGGAACAGATAAGAGATCTCTGGTTGTGTAACCCTTAGAAGTGGGAGTAGCTCAAGGTTAAAGCAATAGCCATGACATCAGCTCAGGACATCCGTGCATGTTACAGCCGGAAGCCCAGGGTAACCAATCCAGTAGTAATCTCCATGGTGACGGAGAGCTGTATTTGTTAAAAGAAAACAAGATGGACCACATCCTCTCAGCATCTGGAGATGCTGTTTTGAGGGGAACTGGAAAGGGTGATGGTGGTGTGGTGGTGCTGCTAGTGGGTGTGCGTCTGGAAATGTCAGGGACTCCACTGACAGTTCCCTGCCTTGAATCCAATACAGCCAGAGAACAAAAGCGTGCTTCTTCAAGCGCTGAACTTTTACCCTGACGAGGGCGCGCTTCGAAAACTCCTACAAACAGTTCACCTCTCCCTTGCCCATATGATTTGCATTCCATCAGAAAGGACGGACAAAAATCCCAGAGTTGTAATACCTGTGGCCATAAATGAAAGAAAAATAATACCAGCGGTAGGCAATGTTAGGAAACATAAATCCATTCCAGATTAAAAGAAAAGCCATACCAGGGAAAACAATGGCATCAGCATTCTTTACTAATTCTGCCAACCCATTGGCACTTGTTTTGTGAGTGAGAGACAAACTTTGCTCCGATGAAGGGAAAATAACCAGATCTACACATTGTTTGGACTTAATGCATAATCCTTTCCATTGATAAAATTACTTTGAGTGTGCCTGGTTGGAAGTCCACAAGTACAGGGCTTCGGCACACATGATCCCCCCACCTCCCCCCCTTCTGGTTTTCCTTTAATTTGCAAATCTTGTAATCTAAGCCTGGAGCTGACTGAACCAGCTCCTAAACCAGCACTGCTGTGGCGGCCAAGACTCCAATCTGTTTTCCATTTAAGTGTCAGGACAGCATCCTTTTTGGTGGTTTACAAAAGCTGTTATTTCAAAATGATTATATGCTAAAAATTGTGTGAGGACCTTAGTAAGTTTATGAACACAGGCCCAGTGGAAAGAACTGTGCCGCACCCGGAAGCTTTTTTCCCCTTCGACTTTGAAAGAAGCATTATTTACCAAACACTTCTAAGGGCAGGCTGTGCCATTCAGCCAGAGGTCAGGGTTTCTGCTTTTCAACACGGCACATGTTTTTGGCATTAGTGCAGAGAGCCGCCTGGGTTTTTGGCCAAGCAATCGAAAAAAAAACCTTGCCTTCCTCGGTGTCAGCGAGGACATGGACCGAGCAGAAGCAATGGCAGCAGCAGCCTTAGCAGTGTAAGAAACGGGGGCAATTGTCCATGGAGAACGTGTGGAAGGTGGTCTCTCCGCTGAAGCCCAGCACAAGACGGACTTCCTTATTTCATTTCCCCAGGAGGAAATATCAAGTTAAAAGTTGACTTGCTTTGGAAGAGGGACAGAAATACTGTAAGGGGGAGTGGAGAAAGAGTTGAGGGGAAAAAATAGTATGGAAATATAATAGGTTGCCGTGTGAGTGTGTTTTTTTTTTTTTTAAGTTCCATTGGCCAACCACACCAAAAGCAAGACATGACATCTCCTGTCCGCACACACTTTGCTGTTCCCAGGGGGGCCCGCACATCTGTTTAATCTCTGTCACTCTAAGACCCTGTCTGAATAGAAATGAAGGTTCATGTATCCCACCACCGCCGCCCTTGGCCCAACAGAAACAAAATAATGTTTGCCACTCGATTCTATAAATCAGAGTTGCTGATCTAATGCTCCAGGCTAATGGCCAAGGCACTGCTGGGTGAATGCAAAGAGTTTGTGTTCAAGTGATGGGGTGTCTTTAAACCAGGCATTCACTCAAAGAAAATTTCAACATTTCTGTTGATAGTAAAGGTGTAAACAAAAACCCAAACCGCTTTAGAAAATACATACTTAAAGAAGAGGATCAAGAGGACAGTATGTTCTGAGATGCTTCATATCTCTCTGAACAATGGTTCACTCATAAGGCTACCTTAATAATTAGTATAACCTTTTTTTAACAATTCCCCTTGATAACACAAGTTGTTAAATAAGTCACACATATGTTTACAATAAAGCTGTTTTGCGAAGAAAACACAATGGATCTGTAGGGATTTGCAGCCATGAATTGCAGTATATACAAAGACAATTATTTATGGTGCACTGTGCTGCTCTTTGTACTTACCCGGAGGAGCCTGTGCTCTTGCAAACGCCCAGCAGGGGCCTCTTGTCTGCAAAGCTGTCTGTCTTCAGATGGCCTGTGTGGGAAGAAGTGCCGGAAGACAAAGGCGGATGAGAAGCACCCAACAAAGCAGAGCTTTCTATAAAAAGAGCATGTGAGATCTGGAGTGTTGTCTGGCCCCTTAACTTTTTACATCCAAGTAGCAGCCCCGCTGCCACAACAGGATGTGTGTTGATATCATTGCAACTGCTGCCCTTACATAAATGATCTAGAAAATTGACCCCCACCCCATGAATCAGAAATAACTATTTTAGACATAAGATAATTTTTTAGGATGAATACACCGAGCTATATAAAGACAGACAATTGAGGTCACATAGCACTTTTTGAAAAAAGTGTCTTGATAGATATTCAAATCCCACAAGCACTGCCGACCCAAGTGACACTTCTTCTTCAGCGATTTGTGTGTGCCCCTCACTGTGGAGCGATGAGATAAGTGCCCTCAAGGGATTTGGAGTGATTCCACGTCATGGTACGACTTGATGACTTTATTGAGGGATTTGCCCCCTAAGGGCAAAGTGGCGCCTAGCCCTCGCCTCAGCATTTATTGATATTGACATTGTGACATCATTTATGTAGCAATTGACACCAAAGTTGGCAGGCATTTTATGAGGCAGGGCCGCAATGTGTCTAGCTTGTTTCAAAGCCTTGGGACCTTCTAAAGTGGACTTGTGACTGAAAAAAATGTTGGTGCCCATGTAAAGAATTTTTAAATCTGCATAATTGGACTGGTGGTTAAAGAAACATTGTCCTGATGAATCCTATGGCTCCGAGAGGGAAAACGTTTAGCATGTCAAATAATGTCTGGATACCAAGTTTCAGATTTCGTCCATCAGGGTGGCAGGGCTGATTGTTAATCTTTGACCTCAAATGACCGATGGGCGAAATCGCACAAAACCGGAGATACAAACACCACCGTTTAATTATGAATACCAAAATAGCATTTTTTGTCGTTCACGTCAATACAGGAAGTATGTGAAAACCGGGTACTGTGCATGATGACAGAATATAATTATAAAGGGAGAAAATGTAGAAGGGAAAAGGATAACGTATTTTCCCAAATGTCCTCATTGACAGAGACTGGTAAAGGAACACGAGATCCAAGGGATAAAGGGTGCTTAAATTAAAGCTGATTTTAGCCTTTAAGAGTACTGCAATTTGGGACTTGACAGCAATCAGCAGGAGTTCCTGTGGTGTGGCATAGTAGCAAACATACCCTTCTCTACCAGCCCTTAACACTCAAGATGGGTTCATTGGACATCAAAACCCACTCATGACACAGACAGTGTGCATATATAAATAAAAATAAGCACATATAAAAAATGAAAAATGTGGATATTTAAAGTCAGAATATATTAATATTTTGTTCACAACAGTGACTCAAATTAAAGAGAGGAGCCACTTGGTTGATTCACTTTGAATTTTTGTGTTTGAATTTCTTCTATTCTATTTGAATGTGTGCACAAAGTATCTACATCCATACTTAGACTTATTAGTTTACGTTTAAATAAAAAGTGAAGAAAAATGATGGTGACATCTTTTCCGATTAAGATATATACACACAAAGGCATTCCGTGGAATTTAGAGTGCACTAGGCAAAAATGCATATTAGGGTTACGCGTCAATGCTCATTTGTTGTCAAACAAGACCCTGTGTGTGTAATGCCCCAATTTCCAGGACAACGGAAGAGCATAGGTTAGAAACCCCAGGGAGGATGTGGATAAACGGATTTACTCCCCTTTGAGAGCCCACTACTTCCTCGTCTTCTTGGAAGGGCAGACCTTGGCTTATTATAATCAACACCTATTTTCGGGTCTTTCCAAATCCGCCCACCCATGAGGTCCCATCAGAGACAATTGGGCCTTTTAACAGCTCACCACAGTGCAACACTGTTTGCGCCCTGGCAGATTGCAATCAGTGTCCACCCCTCTAGTCGGACAATTCATTTTTATTTTCTGCCGGGAGAATTACTCCACTCATGTGTCGGGGTGATCTGCTGCTTCTTATTACTGTAGTTTGCTTTCATCCGTTTCCAGGGCCTCTTCCAATGGCGTCATTGTGCATTGTTGAAATCTGCCAAAAGGACCGTAGCATGGATAGAGAACAAAAAGCTAATTTTCTCACCAGAAGACCGCCACAAGCTAGCGGGCAGGGGCTTTTTCGCTGTACTTCACAGTACTGATTGATACCTGCAGTGACACCGCACTCCAACTTCATGCCTCAAAAGGAGCTAATTAGTGGAACGAGATATCCAATTACATCATGGCCTTAAGGATGTGAACACTAGTGCTGAAATTATATTCAACCCTGTGCTCCAAACAGACACGCAACGGGAGGGAAGGAGAAAGAGAGAAGAAAGTAGGATATCAGGACTGCTGATATTAATTTCCTCGACCCTCTATGTGGAATGTTGGAATTGTCACTTGAGGTTTTAGATTTATGAACTACAGTACATGTTATATAACATTGACAGAACTTTGTCCCATCACTATGGTCAGCAGTTGGGGCATGTGACCTCCATTGATGATGGCATACATTTACTAGTTTAAGCACCAAATAGTGATGTAGGCCAACGTTAGGTAGTTTAATGTGCATAGTGTATACTTTTATCATACACTCTGCAAATAAATGGCCAGCCTGCTTCTTTTTTTTTCTTTGCTACTTCAAAAATAAATATTTTGATGGATGACTTCATCATAACGGTCTTGAAACTGACAGAGAATAAGCTTATTGTCTCCCACCACCTGAGCTTTTTCTTTTATGATGTAGCCGGACATTTTTGGTAACCAGTAAATCTTGCTAGCAAACATGAAAGCCTGGTGGGAACCCTGTATGATACACGAGGCTCGTGTGTGTCTAATTCTTCTCTGCGTCCCCCATCCTCCTCTGGGCTGATTGGAGGTGATTAAATAAAAGCCATGGCTATGTTTTTCAACGGACCCGGTCCCTTCCTTTGCTAACCTTTAGTAAATGCAATTATCCCTCATAATACTATGGGACCAAGGAGCCAGTGGTGGGGGAGGGGTGGCTGGGGAGCTTGCTCAGGGGACAGGCTGAGGAGCTGAAAATGATGGGTATAGGGCACACTTCAAACAGCACAACATATGCAGGAACGAGGTAGCTCTGTGTACAAGATATTACATAGCAAGCACAGAAAAAACATACCTCATGTTCATTTAACTCTTAAAGGCACTGCTCCACACCAATCTAATATATATTTGTAACACATAGCATGGCAGTACAGTTATACAGTTAAATAACAGGAGGACGATTCACATCCCTTTTAAGGATTTAGAAGTGATTCGAAGCAATTGGATGAATTCAAGTTTAAAAATCTGTGGGGAATAATCAATAATCAATGAAGACGACTCACTGATATCAGGGGCTGGCAGGATGCGGGCGGCCCGGACTGGACCATGGCGGACAGAGAACAGCTCCTGGGCCTCCCCGGCCAACTAGATGGAAATGGAACGTCATTATTGTCTCAAAAACATAAAAGGTACAGGGTTAGAACTTTGATGAATTAGACCAAGATAATAAAGTCATGTCTATTGTATTTATAACAGAAAACCGAGTAGTAGCATAAAGGGCTTAACAGATTCCATTCCATGAATCCAGTTAAAATAAATAAATACACTGTGTATAAAAATGTGGATAGATACATTAGTTTGTGTAGTGTAACAATGACCTGAAATCCACTGCATAAATTGTATTCAATTCGTGGAATTACAAATTGGACACAGGTTCATCAGATTCAGTTGAGTCTTTTGGGAGATAGTGAAATAATTATTTGAAATAGCATTCGAAAATTTATCAGAAGATATTTATCAAAATCATGACTATATTGAAAATATATTGAATATAAATGCTAATAGAAAATCGACACCGGGGAACATATTCTCCTCAATGCCCAAATGTCTCGGATTTAACAGAAACCAAAAGTGTGACATTTAATAAAGCTTTTGCGTCCCATGAACACAGACTCCAATGCATGACGCATGATAGAGAGCAATGCAGTCAGACTTCACCCACTTGAGCCAGCTGGCTCTAAACTGGACCCACACTCAAAGATTTCGGTTCTGATTAGTTCTAAACATTATAAAATAATATGGCTCATCTGCACTGTGATAGTACATGCCGTCATGGGATGGATTAAGGGATGGATAAGATACAGTTTATTTCCTTATTGCCTCAGTTTCTTTCCAAATTTACAAACATTTGCAGGGAAACAGATTGACCAATAACGAAACAGACTGGTATGGTAAATACGGCTGGACTTGTTGATTTATACATTGCAACATAAGTGCACTTTTTCAGCAACGACGCCGGGAGTTCACCTCGACACATTTGTAAAGCTTTGGAATTATACTTCAATATATATTGACGCTAAAGACAGAGGTCACTGCATTTCCTGTCTTTTATCGCAGTGGAAATAACGACAAAGCCTTTTAATGGTCATTGTATCAGCTGTCCTAGTTGAAGGCTTCAGAGAGATGAGATGATATTAAGTCAGTGTACTATGTCTCCTGGCAAGGTCTGGCACATGTAATGGCACATTGTTTTAAGCGCTGAATGCCCCACTTTTGTTGCTTTTTATGCGTTAAATAACAGTGAAAACGTACATTGTCACATTATCAGGGCTCTAATCTGTGAGTTTTAAGTCCTTAAACCCATCTGAGGGGATGATCGCTCTTTTGCGCAATTAGTAGCCTTTTCAAAGTGGCGGATTTGAGGCTATGTTTTTATTAAAAGTGCTCAGAGCACAGTGGCACTAGATTAACAGTGGATACACAAGCAGGTTAAGAGAGCAAATGATCCTTGGGAGTGAAACAGGGCAGAGCGTGAGGGAGGTTGGGATTCCAACACAGGCAAATAAAGAGCATGGTGCTTGTGTGCGTGTGTGTGTGAATAATGGAATTCAGCCATATGAAGTGAGATGGGCTGGGGGTGGGGATAATGCGGCAGGTTATTGTGCATTACACAGCCGCTCATCCTCGCCTTACAGCGCTGTGTGACATGGGCTATGGGCATAACACTTTCTCTGTTACATTAGATAACACCACAAGGGGCCGGAAG
>OOFH01075760.1:0-15145 GCA_900323355.1 Merlangius merlangus | reverse complement strand
ACCAGTGATCCATACCAAGCCGTACTGGTTATTTCCCCCACCAGTGGTGAAAACATTATAGTGCAAACCACTTTTGCGGAAATATGAGAGCCAATCACATCGTACGCCCTGTGTGAGACTGAGACGTCATGTGCCCTCTTACATCCCCCCTTTACACGAGCTAACAACATGTCATTATCGTCATCATTGTAAAACAATAGAATAACAGCCTCGACCAGTGTGTTCATCTTACGTTGAGTTCTGGCATGGCCACTATTAGCGCTAAGGGCAGTTTACAGTCGGGCTCTTTGGTGTAGTCCATAGGCACGAGATGTGGTGCCAGCTCATGATACCTGCTGTGCAACCTGAGCACACAAGAGAGGCAGGTCAGCACCCACAGCGATAACCCATCATCAACTGTAATATCCCCGTCTTTTAATTCTGCTGCAATGACAACCTGTTCAAAAATAAATAATGCCATCAATAGCAATAAAAACAGAGGCATTCATATGACTTCATCACTTTCTATGCAGGTGCCTGTCTACCTTAGAAACCCAGCATTTAAAATATACAATTAAAGGACATTTGATTTTTATTTTTGTGCTCAAAATCCACACAATAAATAGTCAATCATTTTGATGTATCATCTATCTACGTCACTAGTATATTATCTATGTCCACCACTCCTGCAGATGGAGGCCTGTGAAGCTCGGTGCGTGGGACCCACAGTCTGCCATGACTATCTTTACGGTGGACCGGGCATAATTATGTCATAATGTGTGCAGCAGGAGACAGAGGCTGGAAGTGGTTTATGAAGGTCATAAAGTGCAGCACTCCATTATGCTCCTGCTGACACTTGATTCAGCCTCCGCCGTTGTGCTGGCCTTGCAATCAGAGCCCATTCAATGTTCTCCGGGGGAAATAGCTCAATGGATAAGGCTAACGCTAAAGAACTGGGAAATGGGTAGATATGGGTGTTATTGAATCATTCAATTCTATTAAGCCCATACAATTGAATAGTTCAAACACTTAGTGTGGGATGGGTATATACCACCACTAAAGCATTAAACAATCATTACATAGATGTGGAATAGTCTGCAAAATGCATATTGGCATGCCCATTCGAATGCTTTTCTTGATCTACTGTATCAACATACCAGGCAGCATTTTGTTTTTTAAAACAAGTAAGTAATTCAAAGGTTAACGTTACTGTCTCAGTGTGAGGGCTTTGTTCATATTATAGACCGAATATATTTCACCCCAAAAATGGAAGTTTTGGAAAACACAATACATTACATCACTGCATAGTAATGAGGTTTCAAATCAAATCCCTTCCTTAAGGGACCCAGATGCCTTCACTAAGTTACTCTGTGGGGTGATATTCTAGAAGAGGGCAACATTTTGTCAGTAACTGCTTTTAATTTCCTAAAGTAGTCATTCAATCTTCGAACCTCAACCACGTTAACGGCAGGCCTGAAACATGAGACTGGTGCATCAATTCAATTAGATAAGGAGGCAAGGAATGTGTTTAATTGATGAGGATTTGATGGAGAAGGTGGCAGAAAGAGGGGATCTTAGCCCTCCCTGATATAGTTTTACACCCGCTTTACCGTCATAATGCGGACCGTCCCTTGGCAATGTAGTGAATGATACATTTTTAGTCAGAATAAGTGGAAGATGACACTGATGAGAAAGCAGTTATTCAAACGCACAAGGTAATAGAGTGGCAATGGTTAAAGTAGACTTGAAGCTCTGTTCAAAGACTAAAAGGATATGATTTTGCATCATAAAAGCAAATGTTCCATCATTGTTTGTAGATGATTTGCTTTCCCTTCAAAGCTTCCAAACCTCGTTCAGAGCTTATGGTCGGGATTAACTAAAAAAACATTTACTTACCGAAGAATTTCCTTGCGAGTGAAAAATGTGCAGTCCTGTGAAGAGAAAAGAGATAACAAGTTTGAAGAATGATTATTCTTTACACATCTTATGTAGCACCTCCCTGAAGAAAGAAGAGACACAGAGGGATCCTCAGATCATCATATACTGTAGAATAATTAGGGGTCTCTAACTTCACCAAGCGAAGAGATGCTGAGAAAGGGAAATTGTCTGTTAGCTGAAGCTGTCTTCACAATTCACATTATATAATCACCCTCATGCTATGAATGGTGTTTCACTAAAATGTAGGATATTCTTGTAATGTTGTAAGTAAGTAAGTAAGTAAGTAAGTAAGTAAGTAAGTAAGTAAGTAAGTAAGTAAGTAAGTAAGTAAGTAAGTAAGTAAAATGTATTTATAAGGCACATTTAAAAACAGTTTTCACTGGCCAAAGTGGCGTACATGGTGCAAAGAGGCATATAAAAGAACACATACCACATACATAGACATAGATGAAAACATAAAATAAACGACATATCAGAAAAGGGGAGGAAAGGCCAGGGAGAAAAGGTGTGTTCTGAGCTTAGATTTAAAAATGGTGATGGAAGGAGCGTTTCTGACTGCAGGTGGCAGCTCGTTCCAAAGACGGGGGGCAGCCACAGCAAAAGCCCTGTCACCCCTCTGTTTCAACCTAGTGCGTGGAACGTGCAGGTGACCCAAGCTACCTGATCTAACCTGGACCTGGGTGCTGAGTGGTGGTGGATGAGCTCTGTGATGTAGGGCGGGGCCAGGCCATTTAGGGCTTTAAAAACCATGAGTACGGTTGTGATGTCAACAACAGAGGAAACTTTGACAACATACATATCAAATAAGTAGTGATAAATTATCCTTTCTGCTAATAGATCCTTTCTGCTTCAGGATGAATATAATATGTAAGTGATAATGGATAGAACGCCGGTCATTACCCTACCAGGGAAATAAGCCCTGACAAGGCGAACAGAACACCGACGCGAATCGTTGTTTGCTTCGCCCTGAAGGGGCATATTTTCCCCGAGTACGCTGGGGTTGATAAGTTACCGGACCATATGCGGAGTGGTACGAAAGACGGCAAAAAATCCATTTCCCTTGATAGCGGGCAATTATACTTGATTTATTATCAAATATAATTCACCGCCGGAAGTTGTGAAGGGCCCATGCAAGTGAACGGAGCGTTCCACGTTATTGAGAAGAGCTGTGTAAAATGATATAATTCTGATATTGACGAAATTCATCATGTTTTGAAGTTCAAGCATTAAAAAAACAATCTGTTGAGTATAACTTCTTGGACATATATTCTATTTCTAAACAGAAATATTCTCAAACGAATTGTTTATTTAATTAACTGGTAAAGTGATCGCATATTTGACGACATTCCTTCAGCCAAACAATAGTTTCTCCAGTGTCACAAATCCTTCGATGGAGAAATAGATATCAGCGCGCGTCTCACGAGGTGACGAGCAAGAAAAAACCCTAGGAGCTGCCCAGCACTGAGTGATCTCCGGGGAGTAGAATTTCAAGACACGTTATCCCCGGGTCTTTACATACATTATTAAACCACGCAGCGGCACACATGAATCCCGTGTGAATGAACGATGAGGCTTTATGTTTAAAACATGTTTCACATGTTTTGTGTTTGAACATGCTTAATTTTTAGACGATATGTGTTTTATGTTGCAATAGAGAGGACCTCAGTTGGGACATAATAAAGCCCATTGCCCAACCAATCAAAAGGTTCTTCTATTTTACCATTTTGAACCAAGTGTTCAGCATTGGGTCAGATCACTAAAATGCTATAAATGCTTATCAAAATATATCTCTGTTCCACTTAACATACTATTATAATATGAATACCTATAATATTAATATAATGGATAAATAACCAACACAATTTCATTGAGTAGTATCGTTAAACAGCCTTAAGTTCTATTGCAAACTAGTCAGCCTCACTCAAGTAACAGTATTTTTAAGAATGACACAAACATGTAAACATTAATGCACACTTACCTGATATGCATCGAGTTGTTCATCGGTAAATATTGTTTGCTTATTACCCATCTTAATCGAGTAATATTTTTCTGGATCACATTCATAACATTGAAAGTCTCATGTGTTTGCTCAAACACAGGCATTTAGGTAGAAGTGAAGGACTCCAAATACATGTCCTCTACAAAACAAGTTGTTTGTTTTTAGGAGTAACTTCCAGTATCGATTCAAAATCAATCATAGACACGACCGAGAGCACCGAAAACGACAAGGATAGGGAAGATCCATCGAAGCTCCGTGGAAACGCTCCTGCTGGTTTCCAGCACCGGCTGCTGTCCACTGAGCGGCGGGAAGAAACAACTACCCTGCAGGCAGAGCTGCACGCCGCTAGGGGGCGTTAAATGGGAGGGCGGTGTGCGATGTCAGGGTGGTCTGTCGTTAACGTCCGTTTAGACGTTATTAATTCTTTAAGGGATGGATCATTTGCTTAGTTCTACCTCAGTGCACAAGACGGTATTCTGGATTATTTCGAACGAACTAATATGGGCGAATGCGTCATGTTTGAGACAAACACAAGAATTCAGCTCTTTTTTTTAAACTATGAGGCGTAATTGTGTTAGGCCTATTTATTACATTCAGAAGAAAGTAGAACGTGTTCCTCTGGACTTGAAATGCAATCCCAGACAGACATGCATTCTTTCAGTTATTTAGGTTGGCAAATCATATCGTTTATGTTCAAGTCAAATTGTGGTTGTTTTTTGCCTTAGGCCCTATATTGTTCTAATTTAATGAATATAGATGATGACCTGTTGCTCTGCGGCTAATAGGCTCTCTGGGTTGAGAGGATGCGCTCAACACTGGACGTGAACCCTGCTTGACTGCTGAGGTGATGACGTAACGGTGCACCCTGTTGGGCTGCTGAGGTGATGACGTAACGGTGCACCCTGCTGGGCTGCTGAGGTCATGACGTCGCGGTGCACCCTGCTGGGCTGCTGAGGTGATGCCACCTGCGCGCCGCTGTCAGCGTACTGAGAGTCCGCACCAATGACGACTCCTCACTTCCACACGACTGCACTTCCCCACAGGACACACTGTTGAATTGTAGTTCACAGCAAAGAGGAGGTAGCGAACGTTTTAAGGATGGACTCGAAGCGGGAAAAAGACCAAGGAGGTAAGTTGTGGTGGTAGCTTGTTGCTATGACGCTGTTGCTAGCAAACAAACAGCGTACTCTGAACAGGCTACCCTGCCGTTAAACAGTTAAACAACGTGCGGTTCATCCACTGCTGCAACTACCGAGAAACCACAACAATGTCACCTCATGAACTTAACCACCAATCCGGTTCATCGAACCATCATCATGGCCAGGTCCCATCGTTAGCCGAGCATCCTGCTACTGGCTTATAGCCATACGGGCTAGCGTCCCCCTGCAGCTCGTCTCTCCTAGCTTAACATCCCCCCTGCAGCTTGTCTCTCCTAGCCTGTCATCCCACTGTAGCTTGTCTCTCCTGGCCCAGCGTCCCCCTGCAGCTCGTCTCTCCTAGCCTGACATCCCACTGCAGCTTGTCTCTCTAGCCTGACGTCCCCCCCACAGCTTGTCTCTCCTATCCTGACGCCCCCCTGCAGTTTGTCTCTCCTAACATCCCCCTGCAGCTTGTCTCTCAGAGCCTAACGTCCCCCTGCAGCTTGTCTCCCCTAGTCTATGCTATTTGTCCGCTGATCCCCTTTCCGGTTCAGCCATTGCATTAATTATGTTCACCCCATCAACTGTCAGAATGCACTCATCCCCACCTATTGGAACAGGATAATCAGCACTGGCTGTTAGAGTCCATGAGTAGTCAGGGGTTATGTTTTGCTCTAGGATGCCTGGAGGTAGACTGCATACGTTTGGGAGCGAACCCAGGAAAATTGTTGCTGAAAATCAAACTGCCTATTATTTAATTTTTAATTTTAATTTATTTTATTAACCCCACTACATTTTCATACCCCTATATCAATGACCAATAATTATCCAAAAAATGTATCACATTATTATTTCTGTGTAGGGTACTGTTTAAGTCAGATATTCTGAAAAGTGGGATGAAAATAGTGAGCTCAAACCCTACAAGCAAAGAGGAAAGGAACACATTTCAACCTACATCTTAATCACTGTCTCTAGACAGCCAAATCTGTGGGCTGTATGGTTTGTATGTTAAGCTTCTATTTATAGAAGCTGTTGTCTGTCTCTTCCTTTAGGACACAGAACAGACAACCCTAGTCTCTCCCACTCATGTCCTGCAGCCAAATGACTCACGCCCACGAGTGTTTGCTTGTTGTGTTTATATAATGCTATGTACAGTGTGTGTTTGCCTTGTCTCTACCGCAGTCTTCCGTCACTCTTTCAGATGCAGAATTTGAGAAAATAACTGCAGTGCTGCTGAAGTCCCGCACAGGCGAATTCGATCTGGAATCTATTTTGTTTCTCAAGTTCAGAGGACTTGGTAAGACAATTCCAATAAGGTTAACATATCTATGTCTTATGTGTTGTATTTCGTGCATTGATGTGTTGGTGCTGCAGGAATACACGATCTTGGATGTATTGGGGAGTGCACAAGCTTGGAGAGGTTGGACCTTTCTGGAAATAACATAACAAATCTAGCTCCTCTCGCCTCTCTGAGGATTCTGGTCGTACTTAACGTCTCAGCCAACCGCATTTCCAACTTGGGTAAGAATGAGTTCATGCTTAAAGGTGCAGTGTGTAGTATTCAGCGTTATCTAGCGGAACAGACTTGGCAGTATTGGAAAATAATCATCCTAAATATGTTTTTAAAATATGTAACGGATAATCCCATGAAAATGACAATGGTCTTTTGTTATGGTTGGTATTATCCCTTTATATCTATATAGCGTATCTCTTACACGGAGCCTGCCATGACGCCCCACAGTAGCCCAGAACTGACAAACGGCTCTAGAGACGACAAGTTTTGAATTTGACGATCATAATTCCTATCCTAATTGTAAGCTATGACCTATAGTTGTACAGACTAAATAACGAGCAATCACCAGACATTCAGGTGGTTTCAATCTTCGACCTTACTGCTCGATGCCACAAAGTCCTACACACTGCATCTTTAAATTACGTGGGATTTCCATTCTAGATATGCTGAAGTAGCGATGCACTTCTGACCATTTGTCTTGTATTGCTTCCATCCTTTCCAGAACCCCTTTCTAGTTGTGACAGTTTACAGAGTTTGAATGTGGCTGGTAATGTCATATCAAGGTAATAATGATTGTGGTTGCGCTAAATTATTCAAAAACGATTATTTAGTTCTGTAATTGATACGCGACTCATGTGGAAGAGCTTGTTATTGTAATTACCATGAAACCTTTCTTTTGTCAGCATCGAGACACTCCAATGCCTTCAGTCTTTGAGAAAGCTTGAGAGTATACGACTAAAAGACAACACTTATAATTATACCAACCCGGGTGAGTTAAATGAAAAGCCATGGTTAGCCAAATTAAACAATCCCATGAATAAAGCTGGGATATAATGTGCAATATAATGTAAACCTTTGTTTCTTTTAGTATGCAGGAACTCATTGTATCGGACCATTCTGCTTGAGATGTTTGCCAACATCAAGGTCCTAGATGGTAAGACTGATCATTTGTGATCCTTCAACTAGCCGTGTGTGTATTGGGTTGTCAAATGTGTCTTGATTTGTAGGTGAACGAGTTGTGGGACGTGGAAGTGACCTGTATCAACTATGCAAAGACATTGATGACACTATAAAAGGTAATTCATTAATCACTAATTCCACTTGATTGTAATCATCTCATAAGAGTTGGTTACGACCCCCTGATCTAGGGGGGGGGGTAAAATAAACAGGATTCAAACAGCACTGATGGTGGGTTTCAAAGTTAAACAAAGGATTATATGGAATAAAGAAAAACTACCAAGCAGGAGATTGGCCAGTGGGAGCATGAGAATGAATAATAAACACGATAGGACTTACCTTACAACAAATGAATCTTTCTTTTAGCTCAACAGAATAAAGATGGGTAAGTGGTGGGTTTACTGTGCTGTTCTTCTCTGCCAACGTCTAGCTGGAACATACAAAAACGGACAACTGTCCGAACATCTGGATTACAAACCGTGGGTGGAAGATAACTATTGGGAAATAAAGAGATCGAACAATGCCATCGTTGAAGAAGCCTACAAGCAGTTCAACGGTAAAGTTTGTACAATACCGGTCTCGTGATATATTGTCAGTGTTTACATTTGTGTCAATATTGTCCTTTGAGAATGATTTAATCCAAAACGGTTTCTCTATGGATAATAGGATATAATATAATATGATAATATGATCTTTTTTCCGTGTGACCTCACCAGATGTGCTTCATGAATGCAGACTCCTGAACAGCAGAGCCACGCACATGATTTCACAAACTGAACGATCAATGAGCCTGAAGAAGCAGCCAAAGCAGTATACTGTATAAACATGCTGTTATCCTACCATTGGTGGTATTCATATGAAGTGTTCATGACTTGTACTGTATTTTTCCTAAAAACTATTATCCTAATGCATACAGCATTGTTGCCTACATACTATTGCAATTAATGTTATTCGGAAAATGTGCGTTTTAAGAGATGCAGTTGAGAGGTTTAAACTAAAGTCATATTTACTACCCTCAGGCTTCTGTGAATATTTGTTTACTAGCATAATGTTCGTTCATGCACCTTGCATTAACGCTAACTTTGGCAAGGGAAGGCTGCTTTAAAACTTGTAGTTTTTTGGTAAAGCTGCTTGATTTTACATCGCTAGATCATTTTGGGATAGTGTCCTATTGTGCTTGCTTTGAAACTAACTTTTGCAAAGAGCGACTGAAAGATTGTTTTAGCTTTTTTACTTGTTTTGTATTTTCTATGTTTACCCATGTTACATTGACAATGTAACAATACATTTGCCGTCAACTGGTCCTAATCATTTCTACAACTCTCCCGTCTTTCTGTAATGATTAAAACGTTCCCCCTTACTTGTCCTGTGTACAACCTGCTTGTTAATTTCCCACATGAGCTAAACAGGTCTTAATATCATTTCAGGTAGATGTAACCAATATTTATAGACAGAAAGTTACTTGTTCACAAACGGGAGATACCAAAAAATCTAAAAACAATATATCTAGCGCCATCTAGTGGTGGTTGGGCACACTGCAAATTACATGGTTGGATCACGTGGGGTCCTTCCATTGAAATGAACTGAACCGTGGTTGACGTCTGCCTCTATCGCGCTAGTAGCTATACCAACTGCTGCCATGGCAGGAAGCACCTGGAGGACCGCAGTGAGTCTCCGCACTGACATGTGTATCGTTGTGTTATAACGTAATGTAGTAGTGGTAATGTCGATTATCTGTAAGGTCGAAGAGGCCGTGGTGTCCTCCACGTTGGGGTCGCGAAGCAGGCTACCTGTTTGCTGTAGCTATAGCAACCCGGTTACCTGGATGCTCATTGCTCATCACCGGTTTGGTGATCCCTGCCTTCTTCTGAGTAGCTTCACTTTGATATGACAGCTGTAGCGCAGAGCATTAATCACAAATCAACATTTAATCACAAATGATTGTTTAATTACTGTGATCATGTGTTTATCAAGGCGTTGTTATAAGCTTTGTCAATGTCACATCGATATCATGCTAGCCTAAGGTATGTGCTGCTAGGTAGCGTACGTCCCATTACTATAGATATTTGACTTACTAGTTAGCCTTACATTATATAACAATGTATATTTTAATAGTGACTTAAAAAGATGTAAGCAGGTGGTTTACTTATTTCCTCTGCAGGTCTTCAACCTTCTGAGAAGGTGGGGCCTGAAGGACACCAAGGCTTTCACTGCTGACCAAGTAAACACACGCATCACACACATTGGTATTTTTTTTATGCCAAATCGGAAATCGTTATTTTTTTTGCAATTGTTTTCTGATTCTAAAGACAACTACTTTAAATTGGGATCTTCACTATGTGTATTTGATACAACTGATTAATATACCAAAAACATTTGATCATGAAAGCCCTTTGTGCGGTATTTCAGCTTGCTTAATACAAATCGTATTAGTTATTGGACCACCACTTCACTATTTTGACGTTTAGAACTTTATCATTAGTTTTTATGCAAATTGTTTCGTAGAAAGCATTTGAGCGTACATATATGCATCCTATCATACTTCCCTCCTATTAACCCTACAGGTGCCACAAGCCCCTAGCCAGCAGCGTCCCCGGGCCAGCGTCCATGGAGTACGTCTGGCATCAGCCATTGAGCTTCATTATTTTATGATTGGCATATAAATGATACATTTGTCATGTTTTCTATGAGTCGTCATAGTTCTTGTCTAGGAAAGTACACAAGGCATACTTTTTATTTAATGAAATTATATTAAATGCTGGCAATTGTTGTTCACTGTAATTCCCCTCTCAGATGCAGACGGTGACACTAATCCCTGGGGATGGGATCGGTCCTGAGATCTCCACTGCGGTGATGAGGATATTTGAAGCAGCTCAAGTGAGTACTTTGAAAGGAGCTTTCTCAAACCATGACATGCGGTTTTTATGGTTTTATTTCAAAGTATATTTATTCGGTATTCTCAAGATAATGGATTCATTTATCTGCCTTTTTTCCCTTGCAGTGCAGTTCGATAGATATATATTTTTGGTTAAGTGGTTGTTTGGTTTAAATGTTATTAAGTATTATACTCTGTATATGATAGGTACCCATCCAGTGGGACGAGAGGAATGTCACAGCCATCCAGGGGCCAGGTGGTAACTGGATGATACCTTCAAACACAAAAGAATCAATGGACAGAAACAAAATTGGCCTCAAAGGTATTTAATAAGTGCTTTCTTTGAAATTATCATTTCATTAATGTTGATGTGATTAATAAGGAAATTAACATTCATATTGCTTCATGAAAGTAACCTTGTTCCTGTGTTTTACACAAATTGTGATAAAGTAGTGCATGTTGGCTGATCTTTGCTTCAAGAATATATGAGTCACAACATTTTATCTGCAGGTCCCTTGAAGACGCCAGTGGCAGCTGGCCATCCTTCAATGAACCTTCTCTTGAGAAAAACATTTGATCTGTACGCAAACGTACGCCCCTGTATGTCTATTGAGGGCTACAAGACCCCCTATACAGATGTGGACCTGGTGACCATACGAGAGAACACTGAGGGGGAATACAGCGGGATCGAACATGTGGTGAGGAAGAAACACCACCTTAACTAGTTGTGTCTTGCCCTGTACGTGTACCTGGTCTCTGAAGCTGCTTCTCCCTGTAAAAGATTCTGTGCATGTGGTTATATTATATATTATCAACAGATGTGTTTTGAGGGGGAGTTTTTTACGACTTGTCAATATGCGTTGTCATATTGCAGTATTGTATGTTAATATTTTATTCGTTAAACTTGCATGGCAGATCGTAGACGGAGTCGTACAGAGCATAAAGCTCATCACAGAAGATGCAAGTGAACGTATTGCAAAGTACGCTTTTGAATATGCCGTTAATAACCAGCGCTCCAGTGTTACTGCGGTGCATAAGGCAAACATAATGTAAGTTGTATTCTAAACATCTTATTTTACGTGCCAACCCTTTACACGCACGTTAATATTTCTTTGCCCATTACCCCTTTTTGCAGGCGTATGTCGGATGGTCTCTTTCTCCGCAAATGTCGAGAAGCAGCCGAGAATTACAAAGATATCAAGTTCACTGAGATGTACTTGGACACTGTGTGTCTCAATGTAAGTCTATGTCCATCGTAAAAAATATATAAATATTTCAAATATGCAAAACGTTGTTGCTCGTATAAACATTATTGCTTGAATTTTATCCAAAATATGTATCTTCTACCCAGATGGTTCAAGACCCCACACAGTTTGACGTTCTAGTGATGCCAAATTTGTATGGCGACATACTAAGGTTAATTGCTTTCTTTCGTTTAAATAAAGAAAAATGCTTATCCACACACTGACACATTTGTGCACTCAAATAAACGGTCAGCGTTAAATCTAACAGCCTACTCTGTTCCTCCTGGAAGCGATCTTTGTGCTGGGCTCATCGGAGGACTGGGAGTGACTCCCAGTGGAAACATCGGCACCAATGGAGTCGCCATCTTTGAATCGGTGGGTACTGAGTCATCCTGCTTATTTAGTCATTCTTAACATGGCCTGGTATGTGTTTGTGGCTTGTAGCTATCTCTGTTGTGCACGGGAAATAGGATTAACCTAGCAATCGTAAGTACTTGGCACTTGTTCTACGAACACTGTCACTACATTGTCTTCAGACAAAGGTACTTATTGAAAGACGATTAGGATAAAAATGTCTGCTAAATGCTCAAAGTGTAAATGTAAATTTAAATATCGGGGGCTTCTTGTGAACTGCAGGTTCATGGAACGGCCCCGGACATAGCGGGAGCAGACCTGGCCAACCCCACTGCCCTGCTGCTCAGTGCCGTCATGATGCTGCGGCACATGGGGCTGCACCCCCACGCCCAGAGGATCCAGACGGCCTGCTTTAACACCATTCAAGACAAACGGGTACGCACAGCTGCTGGGTCGGCCAGTGCTGGAACACGCACGTGGTGATGTGTATACGCTTGTCGTTTAGCAGAAGCTTTTTTGTGTACAGTATGTATATTTGTATTCATGCTTAATAGTCCTATCTCAGATTTACAGGGATAGTACATTTTAAAGTGCATTCTAAATTAATTATCAGAGCTTTAACAACGTGGTGCACAAGTTCAAAGTCTTTCATATGTTCGTGTGGTTTCCCACCAAGGTGCTGACGAAAGACCTGGGAGGAAACGCCAAGTGCTCAGAATTCACAGCGGCGATCTGTGAGAGGGTACAAGACTTGGACTGAAGAGGTGGTCTCCAGAGTCCAGGCAGGGCCGGATCCTCTCACTGCACGAGTTCCTCGTCTTAATATACTGTAGCTCACTAGTTACTTTCAGTTTTGCAAACCAAAAAGCAGAAGCACTGAAATAGATGACTCTTGACTAGCCAATGTCTTTCTGTGAGCAAATCTTGGTCTTAAACTGGAAAATTTCCAGTATAATGTTATTTATTTAATGAATTTATGTAATTAAGGTTGAGCCTTTAGGAGGGACCCTTTGAAATGAGAGTTCAAAAGGAACACATGTTAGAAAGATGCCCTGTATGTATGCAAATGTCTGATTGCTAAGATGAAAGTTATTGTTGCTCGGGGAGAGATTGCCTGTCCTCATGAATAACATGAAAGGCTAAACTGTGATCTTGTCACACACAATCAATAAAAAGCTAAATACATCAGATCAATCAGTGTGTTGCATTTGTGAGAACAAACAGGACCATATGACACAGGCGCGAATGACAGACCAGCCACAAATAACAATGATTTCATGCTTGAATAGCCACTCTGAGATCTGTATAGCAAGTCGCAACGTTGTTATTGTATGATGTTGAACTATCTTTATTCAAGTTATACACCATTTTTTTACTCAAATTGTTATTTTACTTTTATTTAGTACTGTAGCGTCGGCCAAGAAGAACACGGAGTCAGGGCTTAGGGTAATTCTGTATCTCATACACCGCACGACAGCAGAATCTTTATTTGAACAAAGTCACACAACACACAGCGCACCGCGGCACACCCCACCAACGAACATGCGACTCCGGGTAACGGTTGCTGACAACACTACACACAATAACAACACCCCACAACACATAATTTATATTAAACCGAACACAGAACCCAAACCCGTTAAACCTAACACCAAAAGGCCCTAAACCCCTTTTCCCCAAACGACATCACAAATACCCAGACTCCCCGGGGTGTAAGAGTCGCCACAGTACATTACTGATGAAGAGAAACTTATTTTTAGGACACGTCTGAAATATTTGAATTAATATTAGAGCATGATCATGGGAAAGTACAGGCAGCAAAGTTACCAGGGATACATTCAGTGAGACAATGGTTGAACAAGATTCTTATAGGGAAACGTTGGCATTGTGGGTAGGGAATACACAGGCAAGTGGGAGTGACCATACTGGAGGGTTAAGGATTGGCGGGAGAGGCCAATTTAAAGGTTGGGTGTGGGATTTGCGAAACGCCAGCAGATTTTGAAAATACACAACTCAGATTGTCCTACCCCCTCTCCTTAAACACTGACTCTGACTCCACCCATTCCAAGTACATGGACGCACAATCATGCAGGAGCGAACACAGATGCGCGAGAGCATTAGCTAGTTATGCTGCTTCACGCACGAACACGCCCCTTTTCCTCGGACGGCGAACTCGCCATCTCGGTTGAACTCAGTGGTGACTGAGCAAAATTCCGGGACAGAAATCAAGATGGCTGCGCCCAGTGTGACTTGAAGCATGAACCGTTTTCATTTTGCTTGGACCACTTTGGTGGTTTAAATGGCAATTTCAATCACTCGTTTTACTGCAATACCTTACTGCGTCCGTATCTCTGCCTATGGCCTATAGCCTAACTATTTTGGAGCGCCTGGTACTCTGCCAATGCTACTGCGACAACAGCTTTCCGGGTGGCATCCATCTTTTCCTCCAACGAAATAATAAAACGCTTGAAGTGTGGGCCTGTCGTCAGATCCGAGATCCGAGTCGGTTCACAGAGAATACTAAAACGCACCATTAGCTAGCTCCATTAGCTACCGCAGGATAACAACAAACAGAAGCTTGCTCTGGGTCACGAGCTTTGAGCTTTTTACGTGCACAAAGGGGTCATGCGCGGGGGGAGGGGGAGTGCAGTACGACCGTTTGATTGACGTACTTACTGTCCAATACCACTCGGTGGGTCTGGAAATCATTGGCTGGAGTTTTTCGAGCCCTGCCCGTTCCACAGATGATTGACTTGTTTAATTTTCATGTCAGTACTTCTAACTCAGTGGCTGTAAGTGGGTTATGATAAGGATTTCAAGTAATTTTGAAAAAATGGCCAAAAAAGAGAATTCCATACCCAACCTTTAAGAACAAGCCTGAGGTCCACTATAGTCCTGCAGGGTGTTAAAAGAGCTCTCCCAGCTAACACACGACCATACGGCAACGTTGCCTATACGTCGCCATTTGGTCATGGCAACATTACCTCCAGGCAACGTTGTGGCAACATCGCCACGACGTTGCCTGCAGGAAGTTGCCATAAAGTAAACAAATAACATTGCCGCGACGTAGTGGCTTGGTAATTTTGCTAACGTTGCCACTTGGTTGCGTGAGTGACGTTGCCACAACGTAGTGGTGTGGTCATTTGC
>OOFH01075757.1:3145-19212 GCA_900323355.1 Merlangius merlangus | reverse complement strand
CAGAAACCTGTTTGTGAACTTCAGCTCTGCCTTTAATACTATCTTCCCAGCTCTGCTTCAGGACAGGCTCTCCCAGCTCCACGTGCCTGATTCCACCTGCAGGTGGATCACAGACTTCCTGTCTGACAGGAAGCAGCGTGTGAAGCTGGGGAAACATTTTTCTGAATCCCAGACCATCAGCACCGAATCCCCCCAAGGCTGTGTTCTCTCCCCTCTGCTCTTCTCCCTGTACACAAACAGCTGCACCTCCAGTCACCAGTATGTCAAGCTCCTGAAGTTCGCAGACGACACCCCGCTCATCTCTGGCGGGGATGAGTCCGCCTACAGGTGGGAGATCGACCATCTGGTGACCTGGTGCAGCCAGAACAACCTTGAGCTTAACGCTTTAAAAACAGTGGAGATTATTGTGGATCACAGGAAGAACCCAGCCCCATCCACCCCCATCATCCTGTGTGGCTCCCCAGTCGACTTTGTGGAGTCCTGCCGCTTCCTTGGCACCATCATCACCCAGGACCTAAAATGGGAGCTCAACATCAGGTCCCTCACCAAAAAAGGCCAGCAGAGGATGTTCTTCCTGCGCCAGCTGAAGAAGTTCAACCTGCCAAAGATTATGTTGGTGCACTTCTACACTGCCCTACACTGCCTTTCAGCATGACAATGACCCCAAACACACCGCCCGGGCAACGAAGGAGTGGATTCGTAAGAAGCATTTGAAGGTCCTGGAGTGGCCTAGCTCTCAACCCCATAGAAAATCTTTGGAGGGAGTTGAAAGTCCGTGTTGCCCAGCTAAGGCCCAAAAACAAAATACCAGCAGCAGTGTGTGAAAACCTTGTAAAGACTTACAGAAAACTTTTGACCTCTGTCATTGCCAACAAACGGCATGTAACAAAGTATTGAGATGACCTTTTGTTATTGACCAAATACTTATTTTCCACCATAATTTGCAAATAAATTCTTTAAAAATCAGACAATGTGATTTTCTGGATTTTTTTTTTCATTTCGTCTCTCATAGCTGAGGTATACCTATGATGAAAATTACAGGCCTCTCATCTTTTAAGTGGGAGAACTTGCACAATTGGTGGCTGACTAAATACTTTTTTGCCCCACTGTATCTGAAGCTGTTCCATTACATTTTATTCCCTACAAGCCAATTTTTTCTAAAAGAATATGAACACAAATCCAATCACCATAGTTTTTCATCTGTTCTGAAGTCACACTCAACAGAAAATGTCAGGAAGACAGCATAATTGACCAGCCATTCTGAGTGATTTATTTCAACGGTAAAAACAAGTAGAACAAGCGTAGGAGGGAACACTAGAAGGGAGCTTCCAAGAGTTATTGATTTTTTATTTTGTGGCAATATCCCTCTTTGGTGCTGGCTGGGCTGCAGTATAGGCCAGCAGAGTTCATCGTTCCAACAGGCATGGTTGTCATTTTCAAGCTAGGTGACCACTAGGTGGTGCTTCAGTCCGTCATTTTATTGTATCATTATTTTTTAAACCCATGTCTCAAAGATAATAATCATTCACATTGTGACATTTTCAATATAACGCAAGTTAAAGTATTGTCAAACAATGCAGATATGCAGATATGTCAAACAATGTAGGGAGGGTAGCACTATTCCAGACCAGGGCTTTAAACTCAACAGAAGAGGCTGAAGTCTTGTTTGGGAAGGCCAAGAACAATAGCTTCTACATTCTCTGCATTACGCAAATGCCTCCTCCCAACCTCCTGCCACAGTTTCCCACCGTCCCTCATCACTGCATAGGACATATTAAAACTGCACACAGGCTTTTTAACAAGAATACAACCCATGGGTTGAGCAGCAGATTATATTACACAATCACAAGCGTTCAGGTTTTGAGAGAAAAAAAGAAAAGGAAAGAACACGGTATTACCGCAACCTATTTGGTCCAATCTTTTGCTGAATGGCCTAAGTAAAGAAAACTATTGATTAGGGAACAATCACTGTAGCAAGTAATTAGGCTTGGGAGGCATCTATTTTTCCCTAACAACCTGACATTTCAACGGGGCACACGGTATATGTTATTTGTTTAGAAATAAATAGAATAAAAAAACTTAAGATGAGCTGCTGGTGATAGAAGTCATTGTAGCAAGTATGACATTGTCTAGCTACATGCTGTGTGTCTAATATGAAACTTGTCAACTTCGGAAAGTCCTGCTCTGTTTAATATACGTATGGCATATTGAATAATGAATAGATAGGACGTATGCGGCGCGCCCTTCTTGCATAGATTCGGTTCAAATCTCAACAAGGAGGACCTACTAGTGCACTCATCTTTCTTTTAAAAGTGAGCGATGGATTCCACCGATGTACACATATGGAGAGTAAGTTTAACCTGTATTATATACAGTCGATGTGCTTTACACCCACAACAGAGCACCACAGGCAAGTTTTTTTAACCTTTTTTTGCTAACGAAGAGCAGCGGGAGAGACTTCTAAAACAGTGAGACGTAGCTAGGTTATTTTAGTTAGGCTATTGTTTAGGGCAGGGTACTTTGCAACTCGCCTTCTGTGTAGAATATTGACCAAATGATGGCTCTAAAGAGTAGCGCTGCTGCCCGCCCAATCTCCTGGGCAGATATTCAGCGCTAGGGTCTGCTACCGGTGATCGCCTCTTTAGTTCCCCGATCCGGATCCCTGTAATTCGGAGCGTCAACATCTGTTGAATATCCAATATCTTTCCAACTTAAAAAGGATATACTTTCAAACTTGAGATGTGTGATTGTTTTAATACAACTATAAATGTATCTTTCAGTTTTGAAGTCAGGACGTTCCAGGTGGGAAGGTCATTATTGAAAAACATGTGAAATGCGAGGAATTCCGTAACTGCAAAGACTTTATTTTTAACTATTTCATTATATATCCATGTTGCCAAAATACACAACTCAATAAAAAATATATTCATAAGATGTCGGAAAAAATAAGCGTTTGAATTTCTTTTACGGTATTTAAGATTGTAGTTTTTCTAAATACCCTGGTATATCTAATACCACCCAAGCCTACTAGAGATATCATTGAACAACCCTGCACCTTTTGAACAGAGTTTTATTCCAGAATACAATAGTGTACCTGCAAAATCGAAAGGGGAGAGGGTACCCGTCAACGTTACTGGTAGAGAATTACAACTTACCAGATGAACATAGAATTTAACAGCAATTAGCTAGCAGCTGATACCATTTTCCACAAATAGTCAATCTCTAACAGGCCATGCTCTTTGCACCATCACAACACGCCAATGGTGTGCTTAGCTGATCTTGCATTTCCATGGCTCCCGTTCTTTGATGTATCCGAAAACGTTGGCGGACATTTTTATTTTCCACTGTACAAAAACAACAAGCAAAACTTTACGTCATACAGCATGCAATCAAAGGTTTTTTGTTCACTATTACTATTAGAATAAGGTGGTCACCTGGTCGGTCAAGGCTGAGAGCTGCCCTGGCTGTCGGGGTCCGTCTCGGAGGAGCTGCTGTTTGAGTCCGAGTCCCCGTTGTGCTCATCCTCCGCAGGGGTCTTCTCGCGGATCCTGAGGTGTGTGGCACCGAGGCGAGTGAGCAGGCCCTGGTAGTCGAACCGCCCGCGCTTCTCTCCGAACGGGTCCTTTGGGAGGGGATTACATGGGTCGACGTGATATGACCACGGACTATAGTTGTTTTGGTGTACCGGTAGCGAAAAACACATCGGTACTCATGTTTGCTATTGTATATACGTATTGTAAATACATGTCATGTGAAAAAGTGAAAAAGACACCCCATGAAAACCTTTGTCTTTTTCAACATATTTAAACATATAGACATTTTAACATTATTAAGAGATGGATGTAATAACCTAATAAATAAAAACTGAAAGAAATAAAACATTTTTCATAATTAATAGAAATGGAATTTTCTTGGGAGGAAAACGACCCAAGAAAAAAAAAAGACCCAAGAAAAGTGGGGGTGTTAGGATATCCACACTTTTATTGCTGCTTAAAATGCCTTCAATTAGAACAAAGTGCACCACATCAGGTGCAAATGATGAGAACATCGATAGAGGATATAGAGGAGCCCGTCATATTTAAACCGAGTCATTTAGTTAGGTTTGCTCTTGATTGTTGAAGGGATTGGTATCACTATGGTGGATCAAAAGAGCTCTGGGGGCTTTAGGAAGAAGGTAGTAGAGGCATGAGTCTGGGAAGGGAATTAAAAGGATCTCCAAGCAATTAGAAATCAGCCAAGCCACTGTCCGGAAAATGATTTACAAGTGGAAGACCTTTAACACAACTTCCAACATGCCCAGGTCAGGTCGTCCTGGCAAGTTCAGTGCTTTTTGGAAAGAGACTACACAAGTCTGATTTGCATAGAAGGTGTGCTAGGAAGGAAACCCTTGCTGTCATCAATGCAAAACTACATTTTGCCCGAGAACACTTAGAAAAATACTTTTGGTGCAAACCAAAACAGCATTTGAGCACAAGAACCTCATACCAACTGAAGCATGTGGGTGGAAATGTCCTGTCATTGGGACTGATTTGCTGCAGCAGTTTCTGGCCAGCTCATCATCATAGAATCCACCATAAATTGTTTATTGTACCAGAGGGTGCTTGAGGAAAATGTGAGACGATATGTAACCATGCAACATGACAATGACCCTAAACATCAGTAAATCCACGAAAAAATGGCTGAAAGGAAGAAGTTGAGAGTTCTGGAATGACCAAGTCAAAGCCAGGATATTAATCCAATTGAGATGCTGTGGACTGATATGAGGGCTTGGGCAGTATTACAGTATAACAAGGTATTTAGAAATACCGAAGGTATTAAGTACGTCAAAAATAGAACACTCAACTTTTTTCCGACATCTTATGAAAAGGTTTCTTATTATGTTGATATGTATTTTGCAAAGTTTTGAAGCAGGCTATGTAATTAAAAATAGTCCAAAATAAAGTCTTCGCCATTGCATTGTTGGTGATCCTGAAATAGGTTTGTTCACCAACGATTAGTGGCTGGCTTGGGTAGGGTATCAAAACAATGACACATCAAGTTTGTAATTGTGAAAGATATTGGCAGACATTGACGCTCCGAATTACTGCAATTTGACCCGGGGAACTAAAGAGCCGAACACCGGTAGGAGTCCTGTGTGTCTAGTGATATATATTTGCCAGGGAGACGGGTCGGGCAGCAGCACTATATAGAGCAATTGTTGGGTCAATATTCCTACACAAGAGGCAAATTACAAACTCTGGCCTAAACAATAGCCCAGCTAAAACACCATTAACCCGGATACGGCTCACCTTACAAAATGTCTGTGATGGATAACAAACACTGTTTAGAAGTGTATCCCGCTAGCTCTACAACAGTAAAAAGCAGGTAAAAACTATCGCTGACTTTGAAAAAAGTGCCTACTCGTTGAGTTTTATGGAAGAAGGGCGCCAATATCCTTTCTATTCCAGACTTGACGAAGATGGCAAGTTTCATATTAGACACACAGCATTGTAGGCTAGACAATGTCACACATGCTACAATGACTTGTATCACCAGCAGCTCAGCTTTGCTAACTTATTTTGTTACACGAATACCTTCATATACACCGTATATCTCGGTGACCTGACAGGAAGGTATAAAATTAGAACCGCACAAGCCTACTGGGCATGCAAGACACCCATCAAACATCACACAACTGCAAGAATTCTGTATGGAGGAGTGGGATAAACTTTCTCCCAACCAATGTCAGACTTGTAGACCGGTACAGGAAACATCTAATTAAGGTCATTTCAGCCAAATGGAGCAATAGCAGCTATTATGGGATAGGGTGTTCTTTAACTTTTTCCTCTGCAGAAATTTACATTTTTGTTAAATAAATGACATCCAATTAGAATCATTGTTTTTTGCTCCATTACATCATTTCATCTCAATATATTCTTTGAAAGAAGATACAATTATTGTCCATATCTCTTAAAAAATATTTTTTTCACATGACCGGAGAAGTACTGGTGTTTCTGACCTGCATGTTTTGCCCCTGTAGGTGGAGTCTCTCCTTGCAGACTCCTTCATAGAAGTCATAGTACTCCAGGAAAGACTTCTCCATCACACCCCTAAAGATGAAATTCACATAAACGTATAGGTATTACTGAATATCCGCATGGGCAATTTCCACAGAAGTCAACACTTGGACATCTAAGATGGCCAATTATAACCAGCGATCCAGCGAGCGAAAAAAAACCTCATAAGACTTGATGCTCTCTAAGCCAAAAAAAACACTTTCTGTGCAGCATCATGTTCTCAGCAAGTTAGATGGCCTTGTTGTTTATCCTTGCTACAAATCTAAAAATACGGTTTGCACGATAGTCAAGTAGAAATGGGCTGTGTCTTTAAATGTGCCAGTGGACATTGAGTGCATTTATATCATTGCAAAATAGGTTTGTTATGTATGTAATTATATAACATAATTGAAAAACAAATTACTTTGGCAAGGAGAAAATTAATGCGAAGAAGGGGAAAACCACAAAAGAAAAACAATAGGTAAAGGGAGTGATAGCCTAAATGTTTCAGGTCTCACCACAGAGCTTCTGGACAAGGTATTTTTCCATCTAGCATATCACAGACGGCCACCCTCATGTTCTCATGTCGTATACACTCGTTGTAGTTCTTACGGTCTCCTGGGTGTCGCTCCTGAGACAGACAGAGACCGACACACAGGGTGCAACCAGACATAAAAAAAGACAATGAGTTTAGCATAAGACTTGCAGTAACAGAGAGGCTACCCGGCTAAATAGATGCACTATTTGCTCATATCCGCCATAAGCAGTAAGAGACCATCCTCATCCCACAAGTTCAATTCTCAGTTTCTTGCCGAAGAACGGTCCCCTGTTTGCGTGTTTGAACCACTTTGGATAAACAAAAAAGGGGACGGACCAACGATCGCAAGGAGGAGGGAGTTTAAGTAAATGACAAAGCAAGGAGTGCCGCAGAATTACAACAACAATGCTAACAATGGGAAACCTTATTTACCAATGTCCGTGTAAAGATCAATGTTAGCCGCCACAACCGGAGCTCTCCATGTTAAGGCTCCCAGAAACATGATACGTGTGATGGTTGTGATCCCAGCCATACCTGTTCAAAGCCAGGCTCGTTGTGGTAGGGGTTCTCCGTCATCAGAGACTGAATGGAGATGAGGACGGACGAAATACTCTGGGCTGGGCTCCAAGCGGGGCCTGTCCATGTCCTGTTTGGTTACAACGCACAAGGAACACGCATTGATGTTTCGGATAAACGGACCACAACACAGTCATGAGCGTGGTTTTTTGTACTCATTAATATCTACTAACGTAACGTCTCTTTATTCAACCCAAACCTTTATTTCTGCTTTGTGCAACCATGCTATTTTAACCCAATGATCTTTTTGCTGCAACTATTATTGTCCTTCATAAGTTAACACAAATGACAATCAAAACATCTCCATCCAAGTTGATTAAAAATAGACCAGGCAGAGGAAGCCTATTGCGAGGTTAATAACGTTGCACTTCATGGTTTTGTAGATTCAATTTAAGTGTTTGCTATGACGGTCTGCAGTTGAAATATAGCCCAAATCATTTGACATTTGAAATGGATTGACTGAATAATTCCACACTCACTAAAGTCCCATTAAGTAACAAGAAGAAAGATAGTCTGCATAAGTCTGAATAATACTCTTAATCAATATTTAGCCAAACTACATGCAATATGTGACCAGAGGTTCATGTATAAACTGCTCCATTTCTGCAACTGATAAGGACTGAACACTATCAAGAGGCAAAAATGTATGCATTTTCTAACTTACCCCAGGATACTGAGACAGACTTTGCCATTTCGGTAGAAGTTGGGGTTGAACCGGACCGTATTGTGGCCGGTGGTGATGAGCTTGACTCGAGGTGGGTGGATAGGGTAGTCGGGAGGGCATCGAAACAGGAATAGGAAGAAGCCACCTTCATATGGTGTGTCAAACGGCCCGGTGATCAGAGCGTGGATCTGGTTGGAACATTATGAAGCATTTGCTAATTCAAGAAAGGTTGAAAATAAGGGAGGCAAGACAGTGCACAGGCTAGGGCGTTTGACTCAAAAAAGGGATATGGGTGCCATCTCCAATGCCTGCCTATAGGCATCCATGACGAAGATGCCGAAGTCCGACCTGCGCATTAACGACATGCATCAACGAAAGGATTTGGATAAAAGCATCTAGTAAATAACTATTAGTCTTAGAATAGAGATAAACGTATCTGTGTTGGGAATTCGTTTACAGTCGATGATACAATACCTTAGTCATGTCTTGAGGATCAGGAACAACAAACATTCCCGGAGGGGGTTCCTTATAGATTGACATGATATCCCTGTGAGAGAGAGAGAGAGAGAGAGAGAGAGAGAGAGAGAGAGAGAGAGAGAGAGAGAGAGAGAGAGAGAGAGAGAGAGAGAGAGACAGAGACAGAGACAGAGACACATATCTGAAGTAAACGAACAGTCAAACCCCACTCTTAATTACGTTGAAATAAGAAGGGCATCGTTAAAAGATGGGCGAGTTTAAAACTCTAAACGTTACTTTCGCTTCTCGGCTTGTTCTGAAGACTATTATTTACGATTATAACGTTGTTGTTTACCTCTTGATTCTCAGAATGCACTGCACTGACGCCTTTTCGTTGTCCCAGTCGGTACTTAGGGTCGGGTCCCAAGAGGTTGCATGCATTTGGGTCAGGAGGCCAGCTCCAGCAACCCCAGCAACGCTACCGAGCCCCAGCCCAACGCCGTGGAGAGGTGTTGTAGCGTGGGCGTTGGGAGACAGGGCGACAAGGTGGGATCCGGGGTTTGGGTTTCCAAACGTGCCAGGAGTTGCATTGACTGCGGCGATGCCACTCTGCGATGCAACAGTGTGGGGAGGGTAAGACAAGCTGGGGCTTGAGTTTGTTGCGCCATTTGTCGAGTGTCCCACAGGAAAAGAGCTGGCAAGAGATGGTATCAGACCAAGGGCACCAACGTCCGACTCGTCCCCAATGCTGTCTGCCATCGTTAAGCTAGCGAGCTACCAAAAACGCCCCGTCTGAAAACGTTGGCTAATTTACAAAGCAAAATGCATCCGGCATTGACAACTTCGTGTAAATGTGTTTTGTTGTCAGGCGGAATCACAATACTAGAGGGCGATAAGAGAACGGCGATACCAAAAGCAAAACACAGGGCATTTCTGTCCAGGACATTATGGCTAGTTAAGCTACTATATCATCCTCGTATTCCCGTACCGACCAAAAAGTATGTATTTGTACGCACAAACACGGGTCCACCGCGCTGTAGCTTACAAATCACCTCCCGTTAAAGCGTGATTTAGGTTGGTCAATCTTTTTTGACAGATACACTCGACACAAAATGGTAATCGCAACTTTAGGAACTGATTAGTTATTGTGCAGGGCTCTTTTCCCACCAGCACTTCCTGCTTGAGTCTTAAAATATATACACACTGCCTCCATGTGGTAATTTAGTGCTATACCAGGGTTAATAAAAATAAACCTGGTCTCATTTCACTGTGTCAAGAGAAACCCAATATGTAATAACCCATCTTACCATTTGAAAAATATTGGATATTTAATGTAATTGAGTAATAGTATATAGTCGTGTACAGCTCCTTATATAAAAAAAAGTCCATATCACCTGCCTTGCGAACATTAACTTGAGAAATTGACTGCGCCGCGATTTCTTTATAAAACACACAAAATACAGATTCTATGAAGACATGGAGCAATTGGACAAGAATCCTATACGGCGATAAACATTTATTTAGTCAATTCTTAATGCCAAATAGTTTACCAAAATCTTGATTTAGACATACCCAATTAAGAGACATGATCAGATTTTGGCCAAAATTTGCTTAAAAAAAAAAAGAACATTATGGTTATAAAGTTGACAGAAGTGGTCTAGTAGATTGGACAGTTACCAGAGCCCAATGTCAAGTTTATAATTCAACAAGAAGGATATTAATTGACCACTGAATCAGGCTGGCTGCAGTTCTGTGTAATACAAATGCTGCATTACATTCAGCATGGAAGAAACCACAACAGATTTAAGTTATTCCAACCATTTATTTCGGACAGATTTAATGTCAACCGAAGGGTGGTCTCACATAAAACTTTTGAACAAAAATAAAGCGTAGGAACATTAAGGGGTAGGACTGAACGCTCTTGTTAACCACAGATGTGTTTTTTTTATTAAACTCCATTTCAGAATATTTGTTTTGTTGATTGGAATGACCCATCAGCTCCTTCAGTTAGAGATTTCAAATACCATTTCCCCCCCCCGCCCTTGGAAGGAAGGGGGGGAAGGACAATGTAGGTGGTGAAGTATAATGCCAGGTTTACATGGCGAACAGGATGAGGAATGCCACCATCAGACAGAACAAGCCCATGGCCTCAGAGAGAGCGAATCCCAGGATGGCATAGGAGAAGAGCTGCTGCTTTAGGGAAGGGTTCCTTTGAGATAAAACAAAAAACACCAAGTCAAACCATCATTAGAACCACCACTGTGCCAAAAACAAACCAAAAAAAACACTGATGTAATGTCTTTACCTGGCATAGCCGATGATGAGGCTGCCGAAAACTGTCCCGATTCCGGCTCCTGACCCAGCCACTCCAACTGTGGCAGCTCCAGCACCAATGAACTTGGCCGCTGTGTCGATGTCCCGGGAGACTGCGCTCGTCTGGATGGAGCGGGACAGAATGGCCGACCGGCTGACTGGCAACAGGGACTGCAAGAAAGGATGGAGTTAAAACAAGCTCCTCACATGAACGAAACAGAAAAAAAAATGGCTGCATCATGTCCTGGGTCTTTTTAGATCATGCAGCAAAATTGGGGTCCAAGCAGGCACTGCATTATTTAGGAGATCTCCTTATATTGGTGGTGGCGTTCCATCGATGAACGGTATAGCGCAGATAGTGAATTCATACCGGACTGTCTTTGTACGGTATGTGTACCGATCCAAATGTAAACTGGTTGGTTTTTGTGGGGAACATAGCAAGAGCTTTTGACTCTTATTGTTCCAAGTCAGAAGCAGGTTGTGAACCAACTTGAAAACAAAAATCAGATCTGATATGATTGTTGTCATAGGAAAGAATTTAATTTCTGCTTTGCCACATTTTCCAACACTGTTTGTTAAGTTGTTTGTGTTCTCAGAGGGAAAGGTTCCTTTCCTGAAAATAAAATAAGTTTAGGCTGATCGAAAGACAATGTGGAAGACTTACGGTCCAGCTTATGAAATAGAGGTGGGACCTAGTAGTAGTTGCGCCCCAAAGACTACAGTGGCCTACAGGTGCTGTGTAAGGTTCCTCCAAAGGGATGTTGTAGTCTACGACATTTAGCAGCCAAGTGAGGAGGTTCTTTGATAGATAAACGAAATGCATCAAGTTTATAAATGTAAAGCTATCGTCATAGCTTACAAGTTAAGGTGCCTTTACATTGAAGAGGATTGTTTAATTAATCAATACATACATGTTTTATTGTCATTTTAGTTTACTAATTCAACTAAGTGGTTAATAATATACAAGTAATGTATAATTATTTCAAATTCAAAACGTACCAAACGGTGACCGTTTGGTTTGCACAATCCACCCATAAGCTTTGTTATGATTGGAAGTAAGCCTGCTCTCATAACTTGAAAGTCATGCTACATTAAGCTCTGCTATAACATTATCCGACTCCGGACGGATTATTGAATCCAAAAACCACTGATCTCCATGTAGCAATCCTAGATGTTACAGCCTTGAATTATTAAAATAACACTCAAATAAAAGTCATAGCTGTTTATTAAAAAATAAACAACCTCACATTCATTATGAGGAAGGGAGTTTCACGCCCCTAATTTGTGCTCCTAAAAGAGCTGCCACTGCTCTTGTATAATTACAAGAGAAGTCCATCTATTCTGGCTGTTCAGTCTTTACACGTTGCTCACGATTCTACGAGATACATCTTATATGGTTGGCTACCTCGCATGAATCATCCTACAGAATAGAAGGGCTTTGAAAGTCATCTCATTGGCAAACAAACTCAAGAATAAGCAATTCCATCAAAAAACTAAAGTGGATATCTTTTTTGCCATAATTCCAATACACAATCACCACTGAAAGCCTGCATCACGTTCAGGGCAGGTACCCTCTCCTAAACAACCTTTAGCATATGTTCTACATTCAACATAACTGCCTTGGAAAGATGGGGGCGTGTTGGACCCACAGCAACTTCGTGCTACTTTTTTTTGTACAGTCATTGTGTAAGAGCAACGTTATACAAAATGCCCCGAACACCATGAGTGTTATACCGAGGATCTTAACCCTCTCAAACGCAGCAGTTAATCACTGCCCACACAGATCTCCACACATGCCGGTGTCCCTCGGTCAAGATTATGCTAATGCGCAAAGACTGGTACCCGAGTTCGAGCAGAGTTCCGTCATCAGGTTGTTGTTTTAAGTCGGGTTTTATTTCCGTCTTATTTAAGTAAGAGTGATCACTTTGCATAGATTACTATATAGACGGTCAGACGATACATGCATGTTTAACGCATTAACGTTTGCATCACTATAAACCATCTCTGACGGCTTTAATGAGATAAAGAACATTTAAAATCATAACCTCGCGACTCCCCCTTTGAGAACCATTGCTCTGTAGTAGTCTAAAGGGCAAACAATAGAAATATGATAGTCACCTGCTGCTCCACTGAAGCTTCAGGTCGGTTAAAGATGGAGACAGAGACAGGCCGTGCGAGGACCCTGGACCCTCCACGCAGCTAGAAAACAAAGATAAACAGTCAGGTAAAAGAGGCACACAATTATACAGAAAAGCTTATCGAAAAAAATTAAGAAATTCTCCCTTGTAATGCATTATAACAAATCGTACAGCATCTATAAATGTTTCACAACACTGCAAAAGTCAGTTGACCTTCCTACTATTTTGTCTGAATGCAGTTTTTACATTTGAGAAAAAATACGAAATATACATTGAGATTTTAAACATGCATACCACAGCAGAGGAGGTGACAAACTTGGCGCAGGCGTACATGGCTGGAACCTGAGGGACAGAGTGAACATGTTAAGGCTTTGTATTCATCCCCAAGCCACTTTTTGATGGCCATGGGCTGTTAACTGTAGTTTCACGTGACCAGTTATTTGTGGAAACTAACAGGTGGCTGCATTGAAATCATTCAAGACCATGTGATTTGTTGAGGCAGTGGGCGTTGCCAGGTGCAACAGTGATGGGACAAATTGTTCTCATAAAAACAATTGAGAGGTAGTTTAAATATCAGAATAATTACCATTAGTTTAGTAATTATGTGAAGGAACAACAAATAAAATGGTATCTAAAACTCAACTCTTCCAGCAGGTTCCTAAAAGCAGCATGGCCCGGTTCTCCAATACACTATGCAACTGAGCATTGAGTTTTTACTAATAATACGATTGAGTGCCGCCAAGGGGGCCAACACTATGCCCGGGGTTCAAGGTAGTAGTTTAATCTATAGAGAAGGATACCAATTCGTACAGCCATGCAATTAGAAAAGCGACGCAGGATCAACAAAGTTCACCAACTAGGCTGGACATTTAATCTAATCCACTTGGAGGGATGGGTAACCTTTGAAACGCTTCTACGAGCGTAGTGTAAAATACGATTCGAGGTTGAATGAAAGTAGCGCACCAACTCTTAACACCAACTAGAGCTAAAGCCTATTTGTGCAGTAGGACGTTTATGATATATCGAGTAACATTTTATCGTAGATTATATGCAGCTCGATAACCCTTTTGCACATGCATGAAGAATGTTTTCCAAAAGCCCGTTAGCTCACGTTACTGACCAGATAGCAGTGTCCTCCAAGACTAGGTACGATATCCAGTTAGGCTACAATGCTAAGCTAACTACACTTAGCCTTGAAGGTCAAAAAAGACCACAGATGAACAGACGGGCCTGTCCAAGGTTGAAAACAATGGTAGTTTAAGAATAAACCCAAACTTAAAAGACAGAATTGTTTGAAAATCCAACACTGAAGTCCTTGCTGCGGCGAGGTTTGGTAATATTAACGTTGGGCCCAGAAATGAGCGAGTCAGACATTTTACATCCAAGTGTCATTTAGGCTTGTTCGCGCTATACCGTCTTGATCAAGTAGCCTTCCGGCCCACACCATGCATGAACAACATCATGTCAAAGCCTGCAAGGTTATCAATGTCCATTATGCCGGTTAGTTTCGTGAGTACGTACACAATAATGTTAAGATCGCATACAAATTAGACAGTCCTTCAGAGGGATCAAATCATTGAATGGCCGATCAGGCGAGCTAGTATAGGTTAGCAATGACAGCTACGAAAGAACGATATAATATCAACGTATCCCCAAGGAGTGACACTCGGAGTTATAAAGTTACACATTAAAACAATAAGATGGTCTAAAGAAGTTGAGTTTACCGATTTGTTCGATTTCTAGGAGGGTCCGGTAATTGCTGTTAAGTTGCGCAGTGGCAGTCAATGAATGTAGGATAAGACACACTGTCACCTTGCCATTTATAAGCTAAGCTTCTACGTCCTGTGCATCCATTGGTTGAACGTAAACGTCACTCAACAAAAATCGGCACGTCCACCAGGCGGTTCTCATACTAACCTATCAAATGTGTTTTAGTTGAGCTACGTCCCTTTCGACTGCTTAATAGTTTATGTTAGGGTGGAACCGAATGATATTATTGGTCAGTATAACCAGGGGCATATATTTTTCACCCGCCCTGGTGCCCTTCCAATTCACATCCAGTGTCCTCCATGTCTATTGGGTGACCTAAAGGAAGTCCCGCCTACAACCTTCAAACAGTGGATCTTTCAGTTCACAGTCACACGCCGACGCCCCACGCACACACACACACACACACACACACACACACGCACGCACGCACACACACACACACACACACACACACACACACACACACGTTATAATAAGTAGTTCTAGTGGTTCAATAAAAAATGGTATCATCTGAATAATCTATTTCCATTAAAAAAACTGTTTGCAAGTGAGCGTTCGGGTGTGGGTGTGTCTGCGTGTTTTTGTTTGATAACCAGCAGAGGGCACTCTCTTTCCATCCAGAGATATTACTGAAACTCGCGCCTTTTTCGTCTGTATCTAAACCAAATAACAGCAAGTATCCAAAACATCCATCAATAACATATATTCGACGGACTCCATACAGACGGCTAAACGGCGAAACACACACATGGAAAGTAAAGCACAGCATTATGATCCATGCACATTTGCTGGAATCCCAACATAGGCCTATGTGCAACCATTCACAGTGCATGATTTACAGCAGTGGGAGAGTCACTTGTAATAATATAGCTTAGATGTGGAAGCTGAGGGATGGGGATCTCCCTGGCTGACGCTTGTTTTTCCAACTGTTGGGCTATTTGGTTGCAGCTAATCCAGAGTAGAGCGTAACAAGATAGCTGCACCAATGTAACCAAAGATTGACGTTTGTTTGGCGGTATGGAATTCTTCTTCCACATTCTCGTATGTCAGCAGCCTTACTGGCGTCCGTTTCCTTGGCTACCAGGTGTTTCGGTGGTGTTCAAAAAAGCTCGAATTAAACTTGTTCACAACCGCACGAAATAACAGCAAATTGTTTTTTTATCCTATTTTGAGGCGGAACAAGTCTAACTTTAGGCAAATTAGAGACGTAGTCATAGACTCAGGCTAAATGTATTGAGTTTTTAAGGACGTCGGCATAAAGTAGGCCCCGTTTAAACATAGCCGGTTCAAACTCGTTAGGGAACCAAGAATGATCAAAATAAAAGGTGAGCATGTTTTCATTTTTTAGTAGTCTCTTTAGAGCTATTGCTGCTGCACTGCGGAGAGTAGGCTTATTTTCTGTGTTTATAATTGCCACATGTATCGCGTTATGTCGGCCTAGTGTTACTAAAAGCTATTTTAATAGAGAGTGGATATATGCTGGACGAGAAATTGGCAACCTTTGCCAGTGTATGATAAACCGTTCATTTTGTGATATTGGAATTCAGTGGAAGAAGCCTTCTGCGGAGCGAGAAGGG